>VDFB02083222.1:0-25580 GCA_007258455.2 Sequoia sempervirens
GAGAAAATGCCAATAGTCCATGATGCACTTATGAAATAGAACACACAATTATTCATCATCATTATAAACATTTTTCTTAATTACCCTTCAAGTAATAATTAACATAACCGAATTGTCTTTTCTAATCACTTGTTATTAAACAATTAATATAGTAATTAAGTGATTAAGCTAAGCTAATTAAACAGGTTGTGACAATTTGTTCAAATTTTTAGTTGGTAATTAAGATATATCTTTCTAGATTTCAACACCACCATCTAGGGTTTCAATTGGGTGACTTGGTGAAAGATTGTGGCAATTTGTAATTGGTTTCTAACAGATTTAAAGTCAAATTTATGCTTAAACTCAACGCAGCCAGTTTAGGGTTACAGCCGCACCATTCTTGAGAAAAAATTTGGCAGTTTTAGATCTGTTTAGGACAGATTGGAGGGCAAAGTCAGGTTGGAAAACAACGCCAACAAAGGTTAAATTTCCACAAATTATGTTAGAGTTTGAGGTGTCAAAGATTGGGGTAAAGCGCCATCCATTTAAGGGCAGTTTGTTGCTTAATAACCTAAGAGAATTTGATAGTTTTTGAAGGCAAAACTGCTTGGACAAAATTATTGCTAAAACAACATATTTTAGGGAGAAATTGTTGTTTTCTATGGTAAGAAATTGCAGCCCTTGGAAGTACTTTGAATTACCGTTCATTGCTGATTAGGGTTTGGTGAATTTGTGCAAAATAAGAAAAAAAATAGAGATACGACAATTCTATGGTAGCATCAAAAGCACCAATCTAACTATTTAAGAATGTCCCTAAGAGAGACTAAGGATGTCATCTTGAGAATGGCTTGTGATGAGGGGATCTGATATTTCTCATTACTATGTTCTGTCCTTTGAGTGCCCAAACGAGTCCAGCCAATAGAGGAGCTGATGAAATTGAAGTCAAATCTATGGAGAGCACCTGGATCTTGGGTGTGCTAGAAGATGCCTTATGTCAATGGTTAGCTCAAGTGGTGTTAGTTGAGCTTATAGCCTTAAGGTAATAAGTGTGCATCTATAGACTGTCCTGTTAGTATCTCCATCATCGGCAAGGTGCCTTATCAAGTCTTCTAAAAATCTATTAAGGAATCTTCATAGCTTGAGATAGATAACACTAAAATCAGGGCACAAATCCAGTCACCGGCAGAATAATTTCACAAATGGGGAGCCTTGGAAACCATACCCACCACATTCCCACACAGATTGAGCTACTATGACAAGGAAAAATCATCCTGAAGTTTATACTCAATGTTAATAGACATGATGACTAGAGAAGAATTAAGAGAGGAATCTGGCCAGAGAAAGAATCAGGAGAGAGGGATCTGTCCAGAAAGAATAAAAAGACAGATCCCTGAGAATAAAAAGAGAGGTCTGTCCATAGAAGCATTAAGAGTGGGTGGTTAGAAAAATTAACCAAGGTATACTAACTCAAAGGCCTTTGCTGCTTGGCTTAAATGGCTCAAGTGGAAATGGGAAGAAGTCAAAAGTAAGGCATGCAGCTACCATCATGTTGATTTCGTTATTATATTGCAAAAAATGGGCAGAAACCACAACAGCATGAGCACCACGAGTAATAGCATCAGTATTAACTGCCCATGTATGAGTAGGAAAGAAAGTAATTATATTGACATACTCAAATGAGATAATAGGTCAACAGAACCATAAATTTCAGATTGCTTTGAATAGACACAAAAAAACATTCTATAAGTCTTCAATGAGCTATCAAAGAAAAAGCACAACAATATAAAAATAATTATTCACAGCATGGTTCAACATGCCAAAATAGCTACCTAACGGGTACCACCCAGTGTTGATCATACTGCAGTAGTATCCGAAGCATCAGTCTATCAATTTAATGAATATGCCCAAGAGAGACTAAGAATGCCACATGGATAATACCCTGGGCTATTGGGAGCCAGTGACATTTTTCTTGGGGTTCAAATCTTGCCGTGCGCTGTCCTCCAAACACCTAAATTACTTGATTCACTCATGGAGCTGATGAAACTCATAAGCCAATCTTGTGTGTGTGCAAGCAGTTCCCACTCCAAATTCATGATTGACTCGGAGGGTGTTGGTAGCCATAAGGTAAGGAGTGCATCTCCAAACCATCCAAATAGAATCTAGTTCTACACTATCTATAGAAGAATTCACAATGATTATGAGAAGCACACAAACATTTTAGCTATCTGCAACTACCCCGTGACAAGCAAGAGTCTAATTATTAGCCAGTCATACCCCAATGAAATCTGCCTACATAAGTGGACAGGGTTGTCATCATTTTAGCAAATACTTTATATCAGTGTTGCTGGGAGACGCATCTCCTCGCCCCTGAGATGCGTCTCAGAGACTGGAACACGTCTCCGGTACCGGAAATGCCCCCATAAACGCCTCCAGCAGCATCATCTCCTGAGTCTCCCAACGTCTCTTGGCAGAAATTTTGGCATCTCCCGTGAAATTTAAAAGCATTAAAAATTATAACATGAAAAAACTTATAATGTCATGATATTTTCTATAAATTATTAATTTATTAATTTTTATTTATATTAAAAAAGGTTGGCATTTCCAAGTACCCTCATCTCCTATTTCCAAAAAAAAGCCGTACCAGTACCAGTACCAGTATCCCGTACCAGTTTCCTGGCAACTATGCTTTATATCCATCAACAATGATCTACAAGAGGTGTTTTAGTTGTCCACTTATTATCATTTGCACCATGATCTTTGTCGCCCTCACAAAGAAATGGACACCCATAATATTTATGCATCCAAACAATTGTATACAAAATAGACAGCCATGCTTGCTTACAATTGTGTTATCAGCGTAGTTACCAAATCCCGCTGGATTTGGTTCAAATCATCATTGAGCCATATTTTTTTGACTAGCTAGATTTGTCAAATTCTATCTGGATGTTTCAATTGCTATAGAAATTTTACAACCATTCAGATTTTTATTGTTTTTCCTCCAAATGAATCAATTGTTTTGAACCGGGTAACTGTGGCTTCCAGGTATATTAAATGTTTTCAAAGGATTGGAAATGAATGTATAGCCTTGCCATTACATCCAAGTAAGAATGTTTAGATGATATGCCACAAAACAGAAAAGGCCTCGAAACTTTATAACCTGTTAAGGGCAGAATCTTCAAAAGCCCCCACCAAATCAGCCACTGGCAAATTTTACAAATTAATGGAAGCTAAAATATTTGCTAATAAAAAATGCTATTCCATTGCTTTTAAATTTTTGTTAAGGTCCCCTTGTCTGTTACAAATATAACACTGGACAGGGTAGAAGCTGAACAAAGAATCCCAGCACCACATTTCTATGTGAAAATATATGATCGTGAGGAGTTCATTACTCTTCAAAGGTGCTAATAATTCAGGTTTCCTAGCTTTTTAGACTGAAAAAGAAAAGAAGCTTATAGCTTATATCTACTATAGCATATCTTAATTGGACAACAAAAAGTTCATATTTTTGCTGATGGCTGGAAAACATGCAAGTACTTATGAATTGATTTTTTCAATATCATCCTCTCCATCACAAGATTCACAGACACCTATCAAGTCCGATAAAGCTTTTTAAGATAATCTATTACGGGATGGAAGTCTGAAGCGAGGGGCACAATGGAATCAATTCGCATGTGCTGAGCATTTCCACTTTGTGGCTTGCGCAGCACCATTTGGAACATCTGACCTTCTAAGAATCTACCAGTCGCTTCCACTGCAAGCAAAGACAGAAAAAACATCATGAATAAAGTAGGATGCAAATATTAAATAATAATAGCCTTGAGTCTATGCTAAAATTAATGCTATTTTAATACTTTATATTAAGTCGATGATAGTAAATAGGGTATAAATCATAGCAACAGGGCTGCAGCCATTAGTTAAAAGTGACAAGAAAAAACCTTTTGCATATAGGAAACAATAAAGCCTAGGGTTTATGTCAAAACAGAATTCAATCATCAATATGCGGTGAAGTAATGGGTAAATGGCGTTCAAGGAAAAGCTAAGAATAGGGAGGCAACTGGCAACTGATTGGCTTTGCAAGGGTACAAATCATATTACTGGGAGTTCTTGAGACTAAATATGATCTTCATATGAGAAAAGACAACTAGTGCAGTGACCAAAAATGAATTGATGCAAATAGAGTATTGTTGTCACTGCAGTTTGTAATGGTCCATTTGGCACACTTAAAACTTAATGGCACTCCATGTTCAACAGTTAAAATCAAGGAATATAATTTTCTTCCCTTGTTTTATCTTTGTTAAGTGATGAAACTGTGAGAATGTAATAACCCTAGGGTTTGTTACCAATTTCAAAATCACTGTGGTAGGGTTCTTATTTTCACATAATTCAGATTTATAATCACATTAGCAAAATTCCAATGAGCAGCAAACCCAACTAAATAAAATTCTTCTGATTTAAAGAACTAACAGAGTAAAGTCACAAATCTGGTAATCATGTACTGCATAATTTTAAATAATAAAGAAGTTCACATCAATAGATAATGACAGTGCCTGGTAGCTGCTGTGCAGACCTAACCCTTATGCCTTAATTATCCCTGATGGCCTGTGCATAAGCAAGGAGATTGTTACCACCAACTTGTTGTGATGTCCCCGCTCTAGTCAGTTCTCAGGAGCTTGTTGAGTTAGCCTATATCTTGGACCCTTGTAGGCTAACAGGATCTGGTTAGAGGGTCAGTGGCCATTTTGGTGAGTTTGTCATTTTTCTCCTTCAACTTTGGTATGGGTTTCAATACGAGCATTTGGTGTTCAGTGTTCGCCAACTTCTGATGGCACGGAAATATATGGAGTTTAGGAGGAGTTATGGATATTTAAGTGATTTAAGTTAATTATTTAACTTAACACTTTATGATAAAGTCAAATTGACTTTATGAATATTATATCACTTAAATATATCATAAAAGTGATTTAAAATTAAATCACTTAAGTATAAAGTGGGCGCCCAAGTATTAAAGTGAAAAACTATTGAAAGGTGACTTAATATATTCTAAAATATTTAAAACACAAAAAGTGGCGTCACTTTCTTGAAACTCATGCCTTTTTGGGGATATAAGGCATTTTTGGCAAATCAAACTCATTTATGATTATTTGACTTTGCCATTTGGTTTTTTCCTGTGCTATTCTCTGAGACAAGGGTTTGAGCATTTCTTCCATTGGAGAGCGAGATCTTCTTCAGTGTTGAGCATTTTTGAGACTGTGAGAGACCAGTCGAATTAGTGCATCTGTGAGGGCTTCATTCAGAGGTTCTATTGAGTTTATTCAAAGTTTCTTGTTGAGATTTACTTGTTTGCAATAAGGAAGAGGGTTTCTCCACTTGGGACACCATCTTCATGCAGTCAACAGTTTTTCCATAAGGCCGTACAGTTTCCTTGGGCCAGCCGTACCATTCCCTTTGCTTGGCGTACTCCCTTTTTGAAGGCGTGCTTCTCCTATAGGCCAAAACGCCTTCTATTTTGGTTGTTTCTTCATTGCTTCTTTGGCGTCTACCCCTCTCTGCTCTTTGTGTCCTATTTCTGAGTGGGAGAAGTCAAATCTGGAGCTCAAGCGTTCATATTTGTCAATTTTCACCATTCCTGGCTGGCAAGTGGATTTATTTTCTTATTTAAATAATCTGGAAGCTTTCGGGTACGTTTATCATTTGTGATCCCATTGTTGTGGTTGTTTATTACTTTCTGCAATTACAATTTATCAAAAATAGCTCAGATTTAAGATTTATGAGCTTTTATATGCTGCGCCCCTTCTATTTCTCTCTAGAAACTTTCTTAAAAAACTAAAAAAACACAAAAAGATAATCAAAACATCAAGGGTTTGGAGAGGAACCAGTTAGGCTCACCACAATGGTATCAGAGCCCTGATCCTGCCAACTTGGAGGGTTAGTAGTTTCTATGCAGTCACATCAAAATAGGTTTGACAGGTACTACTCACGCAGGGGTCCTGGTTATCAGAGAAGTACTTTTGAACCATTTCCAGCATTTCCGTTTGACAAATAGGGGGAAGATTTTGGCTTTGTTAATATGGAAAACAGGGAAGAGGAAGGTCCTTCTAGGAATCGTCTTGATAATGAAGAAAGAGAGGCCAGAGATGTACTGAGAGGGATGGTGGCAGGCCAAGAACAGGTGGTGAACATCCTCCAACAGCTTAGTACCAATGTCCAGAACTTGACAGTTCAGAGAAGGCAGAATCAAGATCCAGATCAGGAGGGAAGTGTTCATGGAGAAGCTCGCAGGAATATTGCTCCAGCACGCACCTATGAAAGACCCACGTGCCCTACATTCACTAGAGATGATACTCATGAAGAGGAAGAGGCTAAAGAGGGTGGTGACGTGAACTTTGCAGATAACATCATGACTATGCATGATGAATAGGATGCATTACCTCCGAGAGTTAAGGATCACCTTAACTTTGATCGATTCATGAGCCAGAAGAGAGAACATACCAGAAACAGGTTTGACAGGAGGCCTAAACAGTGGAATAATGATCTTAGGCAGGCTACCAACAAAATTATGTTAACTAATTTTGATGGCAGTGGCAGAGTCACAGCACGTGCCTAGGTGAGCAAATTGGACACCTTCCTTACATTGTGTCCTATGACAAAGGAGGATGCTATTAGATTTGGAGCTCTCCACCTGGATGGCGTGGCCCATGATTGGTGGCACCACGGCATGGTAACACTCCACCATGACAGGATTACTTCTTACCAGGAGTTTATAGATCGATTGGTAGAGGTTTGACAAACGTGATCCCGAACTTTACTTCAGAGATCTTGCACAGTTGAAACAGTTGGGTAGTTTGGAGTCATACATTGGAGAGTTTCAGAGACTGTCAGTTATGGTGACAGGTATATCAGAGAGGAGGCTGATTATATTGTTTATGGAGGGTTTATTTGAGCCATGAAAGGTTGGATCAAAGCTTTCGATCCACCTACTTTACAGGAGGCCATGAGGAAAGCTCGCAGTATGGAGCTTACAACACCTCGGAAACAATTTAGCTCAAAACCATCCACTTCCTACAATGACACCAAATCTGATCAAAAGAAGTTTGAAAATGCTGATCAAAAGAAAAAACTTGCAACACCTCTAGATCGTGAAACACTTAACGATTTACGTAGGAAGAAACTCTGTTTTTATTGCAAAGGCCCATATGACATCAACCACGATTGCCCCCTCAAGCCTAAAGGGCAAAACAGGCATATGGAGTGGTTCTTTGAGGGAGAAGAGCTGACTGATTTTTCAGACCAGCAAGCTGCAATTTATGATATAGATGAGGAAAACTCAAAAAATGAGGCAGAAAAAGAGGTTGAAATTGAGCTACAGGAAGCTCATATGTCCAGTATGCAGAGGGAAGGTTCTTTTAGACTTCGTGGGATACTAGCTGGTCAAAGAGTCATTTCTCTTTTGGATACAGGTGCAACCCATAACTTTATTGATTCTCGGTTGGTGGAGAAGAGAGGCATTCAAACTCAGCAGTTTGAAGGAATTAGAGTTAAGGTGGCAGATGGGTACACTCTCAACTGTGAGAGGATGATTCCGAATTTTCCAATGAAACTCAACAATTTTGAGTTTAAGGCAGATTTTTATGTTGTGAACATGGGAGGTACAAATATAGTTCTCGGCATGAAGTGGCTTCATGCGATAGGAGAGTTCACACTTAATTTACGTGACATGGAGATGAAATTTAAAGTTGATGGCACAAATCATGTTCTTAAAGCCATAAAGGACAGCAATGTAAAAGAAATTTCACTCCAAAGAATGGAACGTTTGATTCGGCATGACATGGTGGATTGGGCAGCAGAGTGCAAGGTAATGCCTTCACAAAAGGAGCAGCAAGATTCTTCTTATCATCCAGATGTTCAGGCACTCCGAATCAAACATGCAAAGGTTTTCAGTGCTATACCACCAGGTAGACCTCCTGATAGAGGTATTGAGCATATTGTGGAATTGGAGGAGGGCACAAAACCTATCATGATCACTCCTTATCGGCACCCCAAATGTTTGAAAGATGAAATTGAAAAAACTATTAAAGAACTTTTGGCTATGGGGCACATTAGGCCGAGTAAGTCACCCTTTGCTTCATCATTTGTTTTGGTGAAGAAAAAGGATGGTACACTCAGAATGTGTATTGACTACAGGATGCTCAACAGGAAGACTATTAAGAACAGGTATCCCATACCACAAATTGACGAGTTAATAGATGAACTACATGGAGCTTGCTATTTCTCGAAGATTGATTTGAGGACTGGGTATCATCAGATCAGAGTCCGAGAGGAGGATATTGAGAAAACCGCATTCTGATGCCACTATGGACATTATGACTTCTTAGTTATGCCATTTGGTTTAACCAACGCTCCAGCCACTTTCAAGTCCACAATGAACAGGGTTTTCCATCCTCACTTGAAGAAATTTGTTTTGGTGTTCTTCGATGACATATTGGTTTACAACAGGTCTTGGGAGGAACACATAGTTCACTTGGATGCAGTATTGAGTATACTTGATAGGGAGTCCTTGTACGCCAAGGAATCCAAGTGTGCACTGGGCTTGGGAGAACTTTTATATCTGGGTCACATCATCAGCAGTGAGGGAGTCAATGTGGATCCAAAGAAAGTTCGTGCTATCATTGATTGGCCTACACCTGAGACATTGACACAGCTCGGAGGGTTTGTAGGTCTATGCGCCTTCTACCGTCGGTTCGTTAGTGGATTCTCGCGTCATGCAGCGCCACTGACCGATTTGACTAAGAAGGAAGCCTTTGTGTAGACACCTTTAGCACAAGTGTGCTTTAAGAAGTTTAAACTTCTCATGACTACATGTCCAGTTTTGGCATTACTAGACTTCACCAAGTCGTTTGAGCTACATTGCAATGCCAGTGGTGAGGGTATTGGGGCAGTCATCATGCAGGACCGACATCCTATAGCTTTCAAGAGCAGGAAGCTGAGAGGTCCGAGAGGAGCTTTAGCATTTACGATAAGGAAATGTTGGCCATCATGCATGCCATGGCCAAGTTCAGGCAATATTTGGTTGGTAGTAAATTCTGTGTTAAAACCATCACAATAGTCTGAAACATTTCCTAGGACAACGAGATTTGAATGAAAGACAACAAAAATGGGTCAACAAACTTCAGTCCTATGATTTTGACATCTCCTATGTCAAGGGTACACAAAATGTGGTTGCTGACACATTATCTCACCGCCCACACTTGAGCTCCATTATAGAGATTGCAGAGGACTGGAGACACATGATAGTTGCAGAGTATGCTAAGAACCCGTGGGCTTCTAGCATAGTGGATGGGACAGTACAGGATGGCAGATACTCACTTGTAGATGATCTTATCATTTACAAAGGGAGGATATTTCTAGTCCTAGGTTCTGAGATGAGGGACAGGGTATTGAGATCATTTCACGATTCACCTATGGTAGGACATCCTGGTTACTTTAAGACCTACAAGCAGGTATGGGAGAGATTCTCTTGGAAAGGTCTCAAGTCATTTGTTCTTTAGTATGTCAGGGAATGCCTTGTTTGTCAGTAGAACAAGCAAGAACATACATACCCTACAGGATTACTTCAGCCTCTTCCTATTCTTGAGAGGAAGTGGGAATGCTTGTCAATGGACTTCATTACGGACTTGCCGAAAGCTCAAGGGAAAAGACAACATTTTTGTGGTAGTAGATAGATTGACGAAGTATGCTCATTTCTTCCCAATCACTACTACTCACACAGCTACACAGGTGGCGGACTTGTTTTTTCCGAGAGGTATTCAAGTTGCACGGTTTTCCTCGAAGCATAGTCAGTGACAGAGATAGCAGGTTTATGAGTAACTTTTGGCAGGAGTTATTCAAACTTTGCGGGACAGAACTCACTCCAAGCACCAGCTACCACCTACAGACAGATGGGTAGACTGAGATAGTCAACAAATGGGTGGAGGGATACTTGAGGAATTACAGTTCAGGGCAGCAGAAGGCATGGGTGAAGTGGTTATACCTTTGTGAGTATTGCTACAATACCACTCATCACATGAGTATTCAGATGACACCTTACCGAGCGTTGTACGGATATGATGCTCCGATTTTTCTAGTTTTGTTGCTGAGTGACAGTAGAGTACCTAGTGTTGGGGATCTATTACAGGAGAACCAGGACATTATGAGAGCACTCAGAGAGAACATTCAGAAGGCTCAAAATCAGCAAAAGCAATATGCTGATCAGCGGCGAGTGGAGCGATCTTTTGAGATTGATGATTTGTTGTATCTGATGCTACAGCCTTATAGGCTGTCCACCCTTCGTAAGAAGGGCGCTGAGAAACTCAAGCCACGATACTATGGACCATTCAAGGTTGTCAGACGTGTCGGTGAAGTGGCTTATGAGTTAGATCTACCAGTGGCCAGTAAGGTTCACAACGTGTTCCATGTGTCGTGCCTCAAAAAGGCGTTGGGACAGCAGGTGACTCCTACAGATTTACTACCCCTGGATGATGAGGGGAATTTGTTGATACCTAAGGTCATTCTGGATTCCAAAGAGCGTCATCTTCAGAGGCGGGTTATTAAGGAATATCTGGTGAAGTGGAGAGATCTACCGGCAGAGGATGCTACTTGGGAGGGTGACAGTATTCTACAGCATCCGGCTTTGAGTTTGCTTGCAGACAAGCAAATTCGGGGAGGGCGAACTGTGATGTCCCCGCTCTAGTCAGTTCTCAGGAGCTTGTTGAGTTAGCCTATATCTTGGACCCTTGTAGGCTAACAGGATCTGGTTAGAGGGTCAGTGGCCATTTTGGTGAGTTTGTCATTTTTCTCCTTCAGCTTCGATATGGGTTTCAGTACGAGCATTTGGTGTTCAGTGTTCGCCAACTTCTGACGGCACGGAAATATATGGAGTTTAGGAGTTATGGATATTTAAGTGATTTAAGTTAATTATTTAACTTAACGCTTTATGATAAAGTCAAATTGACTTTATGAATATTATATCACTTAAATATATCATAAAAGTGATTTAAAATTAAATCACTTAAGTATAAAGTGGGCACCCAAGTATTAAAGTGAAAAACTATTGAAAGGTAACTTAAATATATTCTAAAATATTTAAAACACAAAAAGTAGCATCACTTTCTTGAAACTCGTGCCTTTTTGGGGATATAAGGCATTTTTGGAAAATCAAACTCATTCATGATTATTTGACTTTGCCATTTGGTTTTTTCCTATGCTATTCTCTAAGACAAGGGTTTGAGCATTTCTTCCATTGGAGAGCGAGATCTTCTTCAGTGTTGAGCATTTTTGAGACTGTGAGAGACCAGTCAAATTAGTGCATCTGTGAGGGCTTCATTCAGAGGTTCTATTGAGTTTATTCAAAGTTTCCTGTTGAGATTTACTTGTTTGCAATAAGGAAGAGGGTTTCTCCACTTGGTACGCCATCTTCATGATGTCAACAATTTTTCCATAAGGCCGTACAGTTTCCTTGGGCCAGCCGTACCATTCCCTTTGCTTGGCATACTCCCTTTTTGAAGGCGTGTTTCTCCTACAGGCCAAAATGCCTTCTATTTTGGCTGTTTCTTCATTGCTTCTTTGGCGTCTACCCCTCTCTGCTCTTTGTGTCCTGTTTCTGAGTGGGAGAAGTCAAATCTGGAGCTCATGCGTTCATATTTGTCAATTTTCACCATTCCTGGCTCGCAAGTGGATTTATTTTCTTATTTAAATAATCCGGAAGCTTTCGGGTACGTTTATCATTTGTGATCCCATTGTTGTGGTTGTTTATTACTTTCTGCAATTACAATTTATCAAAAATAGCTCAGATTTAAGATTTATGAGCTTTTATATGTTGCGCCCCTTCTATTTCTCTCTAGAAACTTTCTTAAAAAACTAAAAAAACACAAAAAGATAATCAAAACATCAAGGGTTTGGAGAGGAGCCAGTTAGGCTCACCACACCTGTCCCCAGATCTGATAATCACACCAAGCTGGTTTATTGAAGATGGATTGTATGCCAGCATGATAATACCCCCCATCCTTGGACAGGCCCATATCAATAATCAAGCGCTCTGCTGCCTAAGCCACTTGATCTCTATAAAAAGCTCTCTCCATCCTCTTGGCTGAAACCATCATGGGACCCCCATTGGAAAGACCACGAAGAACTACCCCCTTCCATCAGATTTGAATTTCAACTCCAAAGTCTTGATAATTCTGTGTGTACTTTGCAAGTGAGTGCAACCATTGCATTCCCAATACCATATCCGTCTCACTAATGTGAATGCATACAAGTCATCTTGCATCTTGTGCCCTCCTAGAGTCAACTCCAACTGCTAAATCCTTCAATTGCATTGAATAGTAAACCCATCAACCACTGTAATATTAATAATTAAACCCCTCAAAATCATTTGTCATCAAACCCATCATAGCCACCAATCCCTCATCAATGAAGTTGTGGGTTGCCCCACTACCAATCAAAACTATCACCCTATTCCCTTGCAAGACTCCTCTAACCCAAAGAGGATGATATCTAGGTGCTCCTAAAAGTGTTGCAAGTGTGCCACCCAAATGCTCTCCTCCTTGATCCTCATGCTTCCCCTCATCAACAACAATCTTGGCTTCAGATTCTCCTGCCTCTGAATCTTCATTGGAAACCACCTCAATGTAGTGAATTTGTCCTTTTCCCAAACACCTATCACTTGGTTGCCATGTGAAATATTCCGAACCAGTTTTTTCAATTTTCAATTACAATAAGCAATGCAACACACATTCGTTAGGGTTAGCACTTAAACCAAAACGATGCAGAATACAACTCTAACCAAGAATGTACACCAGGATCCCGAGTTGGGCAAGGTGTGAGCATATGGTCAGAGGATCACAATGCATGCTGAAAAGTAACTCTAACCAAGGATGTGCCCAAGATGGACGAACATATGGTCAGAGGATCTCTACCACTACAAGTGCTGAAAGTAAACTCAACACCCAGAATGTGCTTTCAAACCCAAAGTGGGAGTGGAGCTACCATAGGGCGGAGATGCTAAGAACTACAATGCAATTCAAATGTAAATCAGGCGGCAAGCCAGCCTCTTCCACTTACTCAGTGGGTATTACAGAAAGCAAAAGAGAGATATTAGAAATGCTGACAGTACTACTATTCAGCTTACAAGATAATAGGAAGGCCTGCAAGAACAAGGATTAAAAGCTCTTCAATTTCTGCAATAGTAAATATGACTTCCTCCAAGCTTAGTATGGCTTCCTAACACTAACCCTTCAACAGAAATGCAACTTACTCAAATCTGATATGACAAACCAGCAGCTTAAATGACATAACCAGCAACACAGAACTCTTCCAGAATGCTCATAACTTTCTCAACTCTCAACCAAATCACATGAGATAAATTGCAAAGGGTCTCTAAGATGATGGCGCCCAATATTGAACCCCAAAACTGACCCAAATTGCTGTATTCTTTTTAGCACTGAATTCAAGACAAACACAAAAGGTACGGCCCTCTAAGAAGGGCGATTTTCTTCTAGAAAAATCAGCACTTAACCAAAAAATCTGAAACTTGTCTAACTTGGTCGCCACTAGCATAGAATCTCACTGAAACACTACCCATAACAAGAACATTTTTTTATTTTCTGATATATGAACAAAACATACTTCCAGCTACACTGAAACAGCAACTCCAGAATATGATATAAAAATGCAACAAACTGAACTACAAAGCATAACCCAAACTACAATGCAAACCTCACTACAAATTCTCTCACAAGCAAACTAAATTCTCCACTAGATGCTATCTCTCAAGCATGAAGTCAAGCCAAGGCTAGGAGGCATTCATTCCTCGAAGCAGTCCCAGCACCATTTCGGCAACATAACAATACTTCAGACATAAGATGATGAAATGAAGACCCTAGGCTTCCTTTTATAATTTTGAGAAGACCCTCCAGAAGCTTCTAGAAGAGAAACCCTAACTTTCAAATTTGAATTCACCTTTTTTCCCTCCAAGAGAAGGCGTCACTTTTTCAAGGCTTCATTTTTGACTTTATTTAAAAAACCAACACTTCATAAAATGGGCGTCCCTTTTCTCAAGCAATATTTTGAACCTTAGAATATTTTAAAATCACCTCAATGAGGCGTCACCCTTGAAGTCCACCTTTTAAAACAACTTGAAGTCCTAGCACTAGGCTAAGGGGTCAAAGTATAACATTAAAATATGCCATTATTTAAATAAATCGAACTTAACCTTCTAACTGCATCCCAAAGCCAAAAATGAACAAGCCAACTGAACTGACAGAAGAAGAAAGCCAACTACACTGGAAACCGCATGATCACTGCCAAAAATAGAATTTAGTAAATTCCAGAAGATGTCCGGAATGCACCGCATGCCACACCGTTGCGAAGCTCTCTGAAAACCCAGAAAGAAACCGCAAACAGATCTCCCAACTTCGAGCAACCACAATCACCAAAATGGGAAACCCTAATTTTACCTTATGAGTAGCCTACGGGTCTCCGGAATAGGCCAACGGTCAACAAAAGTCATCATGCTTGAGAAGGGGACATTACAGTCCGCCCTCCCCAAGATTGCTTGTCCTCAAGCAATCGCAAGCCTGGATGTTGCAGAATCTCATCACTCTCCCAAGTCGCATCCTCCATAGGCAAGTTTTTCCACTTCACCAAGTATTCTCTGATAGTTCTTTTTCTCAAAGAATGCTCTCTGGAATCAAGAATCTCTTCGGGAACCAAAACTAACTGTCCTTCTTCATCCAAAGGTGGTAACTGTGATGAAGCAACAACATTGTGTCCAAGTGCCTTCTTGAGGCGAGACACATGGAAGACATTGTGTACTCTGCTATTCGAAGGTAGCTCCAACTCATAAGCTACTGCTCCAACCTTTCTAATAACTTTGAATGGCCCATAGAAACGAGGTTTGAGCTTCTCAGCTCCACTCTTCTTGAGAGTCGACTGTCTGTAACACTGCAATCAAAGATAAACCATATCTCCAACCTCAAAAGAGCGCTCAACACGCCACTGATCAGCGTACATCTTCTGCTGATTTTGTGCAATCTGAAGGTTGTTCTTCAAGGACTTCAAGATATCTTGACTCTGCTGTAACAAATCCTTGGCTTGAGGGGCCTTGCTATCACCAAACACCAAATCAGCAAAGCTAGGAGCCTCGTAACCGTAAAGAGCCATGAAAGGTGACATCCTTATTGACATGTGAAAGGAAGAGTTGTAACAATACTCGCCTATGTGAAGCCATTTCACCCATGCTCTTTGCTGCTCCGAAACATAGTTTCTCAAATAACCTTCTAACCACTTGTTCACTATCTTTGTTTGTCCATCGGTTTGAGGGTGATACTAGTGCTTGGAGTAAGCACCGTACCACTCATCCTGAAGACTTCTTGCCAAAAAGTGCTTAGGAACTTGCTGTCCCTATCACTCACAATGTTTTTTGGCAATCCATGCAATCTAAACACCTCATGAAAAAACAAATCTGCAACTTGTGCTGCTGAAAATGAACTAGTGATGGCAAAGAAGTGAGCAAATTTTGTTAATCTGTCCACAACAACATAAATACAATCTTTGCCTTGAACCTTAGGCAACCCAATGATGAAGTCCATTGATATGCTTTCCCATTTTTTATTAGGAATGGGAAGAGGTTGCAGCAGACTAGCTGGTAGAGTATGCTCATTCTTGTTCATCTGACAAGTGGGACACTCCTAGATGTAGCGTTGAACTTCCCCTTTCAGCCCTTTCCAAGCAAATCTTTCCCGAATCTGCCTATATGTCTTGAAGAACCCCTGATGACCAGCAAGTGGAATGTCATGAAATGTCAACAAAATCTTCTTTTTGAGCTTAGAATCAGCCACCAAAAAGATCCTACCCTTGTAGTGTATCAGCCCTTCAACCACCTTGTACCTTTCGTCATGAAAAGTACCTTTAATGATGCTGGTTGCAAACTGATTTTTGGCATAATCAGCAAGCAACATGTCCTTCCAATCAGCAGTAAGCTCACATAATGAGCTCAAATAAGGTCTCCTAGATAGAGCATCAGCCACAATATTGTTTTTCCCTTTGACATATTCAATGTCAAAATCGTAAGCTTGAAGCTTACTCACCCACTTTTGTTGCCTCTCATTCAAATCTTTCTGATGCATAAAGTGCTTGAGACTATTGTGATCAGTCTTGACCACAAACTTGCTCCCCACCAAATACTGTCTGAACTTGGCTAATGCATGCATAATGGCAAGCATTTCCTTGTCATAGATGGAGTAGGTCCTTTCAACACCTCTTAATTTTCTGCTCTCAAACACAATGGGATGTTTGTCTTGCATCAAAACAACCCCAACTCCTCACCGGATGCATCACACTGTAGCTCGAAAGGCTTGGAAAAATCTGGAATAGCCAAAACCGGACAAGAGCTCATGATCCTCTTAAACTTATCAAAAGTAGTTTGAGCCTTTTCTGACCAACAAAAAGCCCCCTTTTTCGTGAGATCAATAAGAGGAGCAGCATTCTGTGAGTAGCCCTTCACAAATCTTCTGTAAAATCCACAAAGACCCAAGAACCCTTTCAAATGAGTCAAGTTCTCTAGAGGTGGCCAATCAACTATTGCCTTGATCTTTTCAGGATCAACCTTCACTCCATCAGCACTGATTATGTGACCAAGATAAAGTAGCTCCTTCATTCCAAATTCACATTTGGATTCTTTGGCAAACAAATTCTCTGATTCTAGGATGCTAAGCACTTCCTCCAAGTGCTTGAGATGTTCTTCCCATGTCTTGCTGAAGATCAGAATGTCATCAAAAAATATCAATACGAACTTCCTCAACTGCTTCTGAAAGACTCTATTCATACAAGACTGGAAGGTAGCAGGAGCATTAGTCAACCCAAATGGCATGACTAAAAACTCGAAGTGACCATAGTGACATCTAAATGTTGTCTTCTCAACATCAGATCCTCTCATCTGAATCTGGTAGTAGCCCGACCTCAAATCAATCTTTGAAAAGAACTTGGCTCCATGTAGCTCATCAATGAGCTCATCTATCCTCGGAATGGGGTATCGATTTTTGATGGTGCTTTGATTCAAAGCACGATAATCCACACACATGCGAATGGTACCATCCTTCTTCTTCACAAGTACAACTGCTGAAGCAAAGGGACTCTTACTTGGACAAATGAATCCCATCTCCAAGAGTTCCTTAATGTTTTTCTCAATCTCATCTTTCTGCTTCTTAGGATACCGATATGGAGTTGTGATAACTGGCTTAGCCCCTTCCTTGAGCTCTATGACATGCTCTGAACCCCGTTCAGGAGGTGGCCCAGGAGGTAAATCAGCAAACACCTTGCTCTTCTTTGTGAGTAAAGACTGAATATCAGGAGGATAGTCTCTCTTTGTTTCAACCGGACTAGCAAGAAGAATCATACATTCTGCAGCCCACTCAACTTGATCATGACGAATCAGCCTTGCCATTCTCTTGAATGACACAATCCGAGGACCACCATTGGACATTCCTCTTAGCACTACCTTCTTCCCATCGGATTGAAACTTGAACTCCATGGTTTGCAGATTTAGAGAGATCTCTCCGAGAGAACGCAGCCATTGAATGCCTAGGACGGCATCCGTATCTCCAATGTTAACTACATAGAAGTCATCCTTGACTTCATAGTTGCCCAATTGCATAGACATGTTTGAAATCTTCTTGGTGCAAGAAATGTGAAACCCATCAGCAACCATAACCTTGAAGCCTTCAAATTCTTCTGTTTGCAGCCCCTTCTTTGCCACCACAACTTCATCAATGAAGTTATGCGTTGCTCCAGTGTCAATCAAAGCAACTATTCGCTGCCCCTTAATCATCCCTCGAACTTTGAAGGACTCATTCTTTTGAAAGCTCGAAAGTTGAGCCAATGTACCCCCACTTCCTTTTTCATCTTCGGACTCTTCGGGAGCTCTTTCCACTTCGCTGTCATCAAAATCAGACTGCTGATCTGAAAAATCAGAATTACTTTCTTCAGCTAAATAGTATTCAATTTGATGAATTTTGACTCCTTTTGGACAAATATGATCTTGGGACAATTTTTCTCTACACCGGAAACATAACCCCTTTCTTCGAAGTTCATTAAGAGTCTTTGGGTCCAACCTTGTGACATGAGTTTTATACGGTTTGAACTCCTTATGGTGAGATCTTTTTCCTTTATCCCTTTTGTGAAATGATGGCTTGGATTGAAACTTTGCTTTAGGAGCAGCCCACTCCATGTTTCTTGCTTTCTTCATTGCCTCCTGTAGGGAGGGTGGATCAAAAGCTTTAATCCAACCCTTGAATGGCTCCATCAGTCCTTCACTGAATAGGATCACCAAACGCCTCTCAGTGATTCCCGTGACCATGACTGAAAGTCTCTGAAACTCAGCTATGTAGGCATCAACTGTGCCATATTGCCTAAACTGTGCCAATTCTCTGAAATGCACTTCTGGATCTTTTTTCTCAAATCTCTCTATGAGCCTATTGGTGAACTCATCATAGGTAGTGATAGACCGATGACCCAAAGTGACTAAGCCATGGTACCACCACTCGTGCGCCACCCCATCTAGGTGTAGCGTAGCGAACTTAATCGCCTCCTCTTCTGCCATGGGTCTAAGAGCTAGATAGTTGTCTAACTTCTGTATCCACGCTCTTGCTGAACTGTTGTCACTCCCATCAAAATGTGGAAGCGTAACCTTGTTGATAGCTTGATGCAAATCCCCCTGTACTGTTGTTCTCCTATGTTCATAATGTCTTCCTTGTCCTTTATTTTTCCTTTTATGGTCCATAAAATCATTGTAAGACATGTCTATCTTAATTTCATCAGGGAGAGAATCATACTCAGCACGGCCGAGTCTCAACTGTTCCACAAATGATGCATTTTCTTCTAGATCAGGTTGAGGGTTTACTGGTGCCAAGAAGGTGGGTTTGAATGGCCTGGAAGAAATGTATGTGTTATTTGAAGCAGGCTGAGCAGCATGTCCATTTTGCTGGTTGGAGGCACTGTGTTCTCCATTATGTCCCGAATTGTTTTGTGGAGTTGGGTTCTGACCCATTTTTCCCATCATGAAAGATACCATATCCATTAAGGCGTCCATCTTCCTCTCGAACCTCTTTCCCGGACTTGGCGTTCTTTCTCTTCCCTTCCCACTATCATCCCTACTGCTGGTAAACCTCTCAGTACCACCCACTGGCCTCTCACTGTCCCCCATTTCTGTTTCCTGTGAAGACTCCCAATGAGCCCTCAAAACCTCTGATGCTGTCTGACCTTCTGGAACCTGATGCCACTGAAACTGACTTGCAGCCTTCTTGTCTTCCCTTGCTAAGTATCTTTTTTCTCTGTCACTCATAGACGGTTTGTTTCACAGGATGGCAAGATGCGTGGCTCTGATACCACTGAAATATTCCGAACCAATTTTTTCAATTTTCAATTACAATAAGCAATGCAACACACATCCGTTAGGGTTAGCACTTAAACCAAAACGATGCGGAATACAACTCTATCCAAGAATGTACACCAGGATCCCGAGTTGGGCAAGGTGTGAGCATATGGTCAGAGGATCACAATGCATGCTGAAAAGTAACTCTAACCAAGGATGTGCCCAAGATGGACGAACATATGGTCAGAGGATCTCTACCACTACAAGTGCTGAAAGTAAACTCAACACCTAGAATGTGCTTTCAAACCTAAAGTGGGAGTGGAGCTACCATAGGGCGGAGATGCTAAGAACTACAATGCAATTCAAATGTAAATCAGACGGCAAGCCAGCCTCTTCCACTTACTCAGTGGGTATTACAGAAAGCAAGAGAGATATTAGAAATGCTGACAGTACTACTGTTCAGCTTACAAGATAATAGGAAGGCCTGCAAGAACAAGGATTAGAAGCTCTTCAATTTCTGCAATAGTAAATATGACTTCCTCCAAGCTTAGTATGGCTTCCTAACACCAACCCTTCAACAGAAATGCAACTTATTCAAATCTGATATGACAGACCAGCAGCTTAAATGACATAACCAGCAACACAGAACTCTTCCAGAATGCTCATAACTCTCTCAACTCTAAACCAAATCACATGAGATAAATTGCAAAGGGTCTCTAAGATGATGGCGCCCAATATTGAACCCCAAAACTGACCCAAATTGCTGTATTCTTTTTAGCACTGAATTCAAGACAAACACAAAAGGTACGGCCCTCTAAGAAGGGCGATTTTCTTCTAGAAAAATCAGCACTTAACCAAAAAATCTGAAACTTGTCTAACTTGGTCGCCCCTAGCATAGAATCTCAATGAAACACTACCCATAACAATAACATTTTTTTACTTTCTGATATATGAACAAAACATACTTCCAGCTACACTGAAACAGCAACTCCAGAATATGATATAAAAATGCAACAAACTGAACTACAAAGCATAACCCAAACTAAATGCAAACCTCACTACAAATTCTCTCACAAGCAAACTAAATTCTCCACTAGATGCTATCTCTCAAGCATGAAGTCAAGCCAAGGCTAGGAGGCATTCATTCCTCGAAGCAGTCCCAGCACCATTTCGGCAACATAACAATACTTCAGACATAAGATGATGAAATGAAGACCCTAGGCTTCCTTTTATAATTTTGAGAAGACCCTCCAGAAGCTTCTAGAAGAGAAACCCTAACTTTCAAATTTGAATTCACCTTTTTTCCCTCCAAGAGAAGGCGTCACTTTTTCAATGCTTCATTTTTGACTTTATTTAAAAAACCAACACTTCATAAAATGGGCGTCCCTTTTCTCAAGCAATATTTTGAACCTTAGAATATTTTAAAATCACCTCAATGAGGCGTCACCCTTGAAGTCCACCTTTTAAAACAACTTGAAGTCCTAGCACTAGGCTAAGGGGTCAAAATATAACATTAAAATATGCCATTATTTAAATAAATCGAACTTAACCTTCCAACTGCATCCCAAAGCCAAAAATGAACAAGCCAATTGAACTGACAGAAGAAGAAAACCAACTGCACTGGAAACCGCATGATCACTGCCAAAAATAGAATTTACTAAAAATAGTAAATTCCAGAAGATGCCCGGAATGCACCGCATGCCACACCGTTGCGAAGCTCTCTGAAAACCCAAAAAGAAACCGCAAACAGATCTCCCAACTTCAAGCAACCACAATCACCAAAATGGGAAACCTTAATTTTACCTTCCGAGTAGCCTACGGGTCTCCGGAATAGGCCAACGGTCAACAGAAGTCATCATGCTTGAGAAGGGGACATTACACCATGGCTCTCTACAAGTAAAACACAGATTTTTCCTTCGAAGTTCATTCTTGTATTCCTTAACATTGTTTGGTTTTGCGGGTAGTGCCTTAGATTGACGAAAACTCTTATGAGGAAGCTTCTTATGTTCAATCAATGATGCATTCTTGGAGTAGAATTTGTTTTTGATCACTGAATCCTCCAAATTTAGGGCTCTCATGATGGCCTCCTACAAAGAATTCAGATCAAAAGCTCTTACAAAACCCTTGAGTGGTTTGGATGGGCCCTCTACAAAAAGAAATATGAGTCTCCTCTATGTCACATCCAGGACCATCACTGGTAGCCTCTGAAATTCTACCACATAGTGCTCAATTGTGCTCTCTTGCCTCAACTGTGCTAACTCTCTGAAGCAAATGTCTAGATCCTTCCTGTCAAACCTTTCCATCAATCTTTAGTTGAACTCCTCTAAGGTAGTGATTGAGCCATGTCCTTGGGTCACCATGCCATGGTACCACCACTCATGAGCCATGCCCTTTGGCTCTAGTTGAAGTGTTGCAAACTTGATTGCTTCCTCCTCATACATGGGGTTTAAAGAGAAATAGGTATCTAATTTCTACAACCAAGCTCTAGCTGTGACCCCATTGAATCCATCAAAGGTGGGTATAGTGATCTTTCCCAACTGTCATTGTATCTCTCTCTTTCACTAATCCTGATACCTTCTTCCCTTATGATGATCATTCCTTGTTTTCATATCAAAATACTCCATGAGTGACATGTTACGAACTTACAACAGATGGTTGGGTTTAGGGCACTATATTCAACAAGATACCTTGCCATATCATCCTCAAGTCTTCATGGAACTTGCTGCTCTTCCTCAAATGGATCCTCTTCTCTTTGCAAAAATTTGGCTCTAAATGTTTTAGTTGGCGGATTGACTGAAACCCTATCACTGGCTAAGTGACTTCCTTCAACACCATTTGGATTAGATCTCCCAGCACTCCATTGTTGATTGATTCTTGATTCATTCCTTCAAATTCCTCAGTCTTTTCCATAGACTCCCTCATGGTGGACTGAAATCATGTGCCAACTCTTTGTTTTCGTTCCTAAAGACCTCTTGGAGGTTGATTTCCTCATTCCTATCACCCATGGCCTCTTCCTTTCTCTTTTCCCGTCACTGGCATCTAATTTTCCAATCACTTTTCTGCATAAATATGCATCACACAAACCCATAGACCAGCAGAAAAGGTGGCTCTAATACCACTGTAATAATCCTAGGGTATGTTACGAATTTTAAAACCACTGTGGTAGGGTTATTATTTTTCACATAATTCAGATTTATAATCACATTAGCAAAATTCCAATGTGCTAACAATGATCAGCAAACCCAACTAATTAAAATTCTTCTGATTTAAAGAACTAACAGACTAAACTCACAAATCTGGTAATCGTGTGCTGCATAATTTTTAATTAATAAAGAACTTTACATCAATAGATAATGACAATGCCTGGTAGCTGTTGTGCAGACCTAACCCTTATGCCTTAATTATCCCTGGTGTTCCATGCATAAGCAAGGAGATGGTTACCACCAACCTATCCCCAAATCTGATAATCACACCTGGTAGGAAAACAATGAGAATATAAACAGTTAAAAGCATATCTTACAATTAAAGAGCAACTGGTTAACTGGTGCACGATTCCTCAGGTCCAGGTCTTGGCTGTGATGCAATTTTTCCAAGCCTATTATGACTTTCCCACCCAATCCAAACTCCAATCCAGCAATCTGTATTATTTCCTTCCAATGGCAATAGCACCAGGGATAAGCACCCAGATCTGATTTTTCCTTTCAGCGACCTACAGAGCAGTAGCTAGGAGATAATAATGATGTCGCCCAGGTTTACGATTGCATACAATGGTTTGAACTGTTGCTGTTTAGAGCAGCGTCATGGTCTTCTTCCAGCGATCTCCTTTACTTGTGATAAATTAAATAATAGCCTATGGCTATTTAATTTATTGAGTCATTGATTCATGAGGCACGATTATTGATGAGTTACATATATTTTTTAAGGCCGACATATTGTCCAATGAAGAGGCACGATTAATTAAAGATTGTTATCAAGGCCGACCTTGAAATGGTGCGATCTCTTAAGGAGGCGCGTATTCTTATGTAGCCGACTACTTGCCTATTGGACATGTTTTTATGAAGGGATGTCTTTCTCTATGGTGGCCGACTTGTCTTGAAGGGTGACGACCTTTCATATTGTATATATAATTGATATTCCTCTCATTGTTGTCATTCATTCATACATACATTTCATATTTGCAAGTGCGAGTTATTCTTCAAGGCAGATCGACTGTGTTAGAGGCTGAGATTTCATCTGTAGATTGCAGTATATTGTTTCTGTGATTGCATCAGATTGTGGTGCATGTTATAGGCCTTCTTATCGGCCTCTATTGTAAAGGAGACTCTATTGTTGATTCAATGTATAAGTGACATATTGTTGCTAAGTTTTTCTCCCTCAAGAGGAGGGTTTTCCCAGGGTATCTGTTGTGTTATAGTGTCTGATTTTGAATTAAATTTTGTGCATTAAATCTGATCATAAAACTAACATGGTATCAGAGCGGGTTTGAAGAAGATTGTGATCAAATTTGTTATTGCAGCGATACTCTCTACTCTCTTTTCAATATCTTTGTCTATCTCTATTTTAGTCAAGATGGTGAACAATCTTAAAATTGAGGATAGACTCGAGGGAGCATCCAACTACACATCATGGAGGTTCAGAATCATGCTCACCTTGGAAGAGAATGACTTGGCTGAGTTTGTGGAAACCAAAGTTCCCGAACCAGCAGAGGAAGAAGAGAAGTTGCAGTAGAGAAAGAAAGACATCAAGGCAAAGAAGATGTTGGTTGATTCCGTTAAGGATCATATTGTTCCAATTGTCTCCAAGTTGAAGATGGCAAGGGACATGTTCAAAACTTTGGAGGAGATGTACGAAATCAACAACACCAGCTGGGCACTTGCACTGAAGCAACAACTACACCATGTGAAGATGGCGAAAGGAGAAACAGTGATTGCTTACTTTATGAGGATCTCGGAATTGAGAGATCAGCTCTCTACAATTGGTCATGTGGTTGATGATAAAGACTTGACCATGCTTGCTCTAAATGGTCTTCCTTCATCTTGGGAGTCCTATATTCAAGGAATCAGTGCAAGATCGAAACTTCCTAAGTTTGATCGCTTGAGGGCAGACTGCATTCAAGAGGAGTCAAGGTTGGTGGCTAGAGGCATTGGTCAAAGTTCAAATAATGAAGACATTCATGTTCTCGCCTCTCAATCTTCGAAGAAGAAAGGGAAAGATGGGAAGAAAAGATACTTCAAGAGGAATTGAGATAAAGGAAATGATGGTGCCCCCGCATTTAAGAAGAAGAGGGACTTATCCAAAGTCCAATGCTTTAGATGTGACAAGTATGGTCACTTTGCCAAGCATTGTCCATCCAGGCCTAAGCAACAGGCCACCATTGCAGATGTTGATGATGCCTCTCCTCAGAAGGACTCTTGTGAATACTTGTTCTATTCGGCATTGTCAAACAATGTACCTACCGACACCAACACTTGGTTGATTGACAGTGGGGCATCTCAGCACATCACTGGATTTACGGAGCATTTATCAAGCTTGGTGGAGAGAGATTCTATTGAACAAGTCATTATTGGAGATGATGCTAACTACCCGGTGAAAGGGATTGGGACCTCTACTCTCCATTTGGATTTCGGTATTACACTACAGTTAAGTGATGTCCTTTATGTTCCAGGAATCAAGCATAATCTTATCTCCATTTCAGCCTTAGAAGATAAAGGATATCAAGTTGCCTTCTCCAAAGGCAAAGTACTTGTGTGGACGAAGAATTCCAACTTCAAGACTACTCAAGTAATTGGTGTTAGACATGAGAGCCTCTATAGGTTATGCACTCGTCCACTTCAGGCATTAGTTCATGATTCCTCAAGCTTGTGTGATCTTTGGCATCGAAGATTGGCTCACCTTCACTTCCGAGCTCTACCTATCATGGAGAAGATGGTCACGGGCCTTCCAAAGTTCAACCAGGAGCATGAAGGTACTTGCAAAGGCTGTGCAATGGGTAAGAATACAAAAGCTCCATTTCATAGTAGAGAAAGTAAATCTAAATGTATTCTAGATCTCATTCATTCTGATTTATGTGGTCCAATGTTTGTTCCTTCTTCGAGTGGTTTCTTGTATTACATTCTTTTTATTGATGACTGCTCTAGAAAGACTTGGATTTATTTTTTGAAAACTAAAGAGTCTAAGGAAGTGTTAGAAAGGTTCAAGG
>VDFB02083225.1:0-11640 GCA_007258455.2 Sequoia sempervirens
AGAGTGCTCATTTCTTCCTCAAAAGAGTGATATAATCATAGAAGGACAAACCTCATGGACTCCTATCCTCAATGGGAAGTCACCTCCCAAGCTAGTTTTATGCATATCCTTCTTCACAATATCATCAAAGGTAGAAACTTGCCTGGTTACCTCCAAAAGTATGATGTGATATGTTGGGTATCTTGGAAACCTATAAGGAGCCCTTTGAAAAACATTAATTCTAACATAAGAGAAGGTAGGAAACTGAATAAAGCATGCCCCATAATTCTGTATTAATTCCTTGGCTGCATCAGAAATCCCCACATGTTCAGCTCCTTGCAACATTCTTGTGATATACATGGTGAATGCATCATTCACCCTCTTGTAACTTGAGCTATCCAAATGCAACTGAGGATAAATCTCATATATAACATCCTAGCCAAAGATCCCTCTTGTACTCAACCCCTTGTATGGATGAAATCTTGCCAAGGAATAGACCAAATAAGATGTCATTGTGAAGCTTTTGGTCTACAGAACATTGCACAGTTGTTCATGGATCATGGCACTGATGATACTTGGCCAATGATAGTCCACATTTTTCTCCATCCTTACTATGATGTAAAACATCCAACTTTCAAACATCCAAGAAGTCCTCAAACCCACCACTCTGCTAAGGAGAGTGATTGCATCATAGTACTCTGGTTTAAACTTGGCCCTGAACAACTGCTTAGACAACTTAGAAATGTGTGGCTTAGGGTTTTCCAACCATGAATTAATAACTTGCAAAGCCTTGTTAGTATCATTTGCATAGTACTTCTTGGCTATCTCAATATCAAAACCCACCACATGAGACCTATCTGGCATATCAAATGTCTGGGCCACTGAGACATGAGAGAAATTGCCTAGTACTCTGCCTTGTGGACCAATTATTCACTGTGTATCCTGATCATAGTGCCTAGAAAATTCTAAGACTAGCTCATAACATTGCACCGTAGGAGGGAAACCAACCACATGAGCCAATCCAGAGCCCACCAATCTGCTAGCTAACAGGGAAGGATTCTGCACTACCATTCTTGCTTTAAACTCCTCATAATCCCATCTCCCAACATTGGTGTCTGTCACCTCTAACCATATGGAAGCCAAATTAGTTTCAGGAACCTTTCTCTTCATGTCCAACTTGACTCATTCAACCTCTGAAACAAAAGCTCCTTCATTACTAGGATCCATTACCTTGCCCTTAGTCTTTCCAACAACGACCTTGCTTGATTCAACCCGCATTCAGAAAAGAGACCACAATAAAGATCTACTACAACATGAAAACCCAAGTTATTCCATCATAAAATTACATATTCATCCTTAAAACAAGTCTCATGATGAACAAAATCCCCTAAAACATCATAAATATTACTCCTTCAAAAGCCCAAGTTTTTTACCCCTTCGTAGAATTTAGGCTAGAGAGGAATTTCGGGGAATTCCAAGCTAGGCGAAATTTAGCGAAGTGAGCACAATAAACCTCCAACAATCATTCAATCATCATCATCATTTAAGAAATAGCATGATACATCTCTAAATAACTCAAATTGATCACATGATGCAAAATCATTAGCTAATAACTCATGTTATCCCTCAATTCTTCATTTTCAACAAGATTTCAGAGAATTCCGCCAGGGACGGAAATCCATGAAAATGGAAAGAGTTCACACATTTCGGGAAAATGAAGGACCAATGGAATCTCGGTAAAATCCTGAGACAACGAAATTCCATGAAGTCAACGTAATTTCCATATTTTAGGCACATTTTCAGGAAAACGATAAGGCGATGGAAAATCGGGGAATTCCCAAAGTAAGGGAAATCCACAAGATGTTCGAAAACCTGAAATATTTGACTTCGTCAGGATTTAGCCCAGATCGATTAAATGATTAGGAAGTTGGGGATTTTGTCTTGGATTCTATTCATTTCGATTGCAAAATGGAGAGTCCAGATTTCCAATTCTTCTAAGGTGTGATTCAATCAAAGTGAGCAACGTTTTTCAAAAAGGGAAACCCTAAGATACCACCATGAAAGCATAGTTTGGATCCCAACTCACCCTTCCAATCTGCTAATCTTTCTTACAATCTCCCCTAAAACCTTACTAAGACAAGGCGATTATCAGATTTAGATGATGAGCAAAAGGTTTCAATTCGCCCAGGATGTGATTTCATCGAAGGTTGGGGATTGGTAGGTCAAACCACAGCTCGATACATTGGAGCATGAAATCTAAAATGATGATCAAACAAAGCAGTGATTGACCACATTAAATCACAACCAAGCAGAAGGAAAGGCCATGCGAAGTACAGGGAGGGGCATCAAACCAAAACGGGTAACCCTAGCTTTGCTATCAAACCACATCAAAATCCTGACTCACGACATACACACACAAACCATGAAGCAATTCAAATTCGTCAATTAAAAGAGAAGGCTGCATGAACATACCATGAGTGATGAGAAATTGGAATAGCAACAACTGGCAAGAAATCCTGCGGTCCTCATCGCTTCCACTCTGAAAAGCATTGGGAGCAATCCTGCTAAGAAAAGAATGCAGAATAGAAATAGGAAAAATAATATGGAGTTCGAGAGATTACGTACTCAAGCCGGTGGTAAACTCCAGAAATCGAAAAGTCTCTTCGGAAAAATAGCTACAATAAAATAAATGGAAACTGAGAATTTCCACAAAATCCAATTCATTTTAAACCAAATATTAAGCAAGTTAAATTAGTACACCAAGGGCCATAAAATAAAAACGAGAGGCTTCAGGGGATCAGAGAGCCGCGATGAAATTTCAGGAAAAATCAAGAAGGGGAAGAGATGGAATTCACAAAGATCCGAGGAATTTAAAGGCAAATTACAAACTAGCTTTTACGCCCGAGGTTCGAGAAAACACTGAGGAATTTAGCCAAGAGAGAAGAGAGAAACAAAAGAAAAACACGGGAAATATGTCACAAAGGCTCCTACAAATATTTTTCAAAAGTGATGATACTTAGTGTTGTCCCACTAGAGGTAAGGAATGTCATTTAAGAACATGCTAAAACGGCTTTAAAATCCTCAAAGCCAAAGGCCAAACACGAGAAACAAAGCAAAAGAGAGAGTCCACCTTTTGGTGGCGTTTATTGATATTAGCGCGCTTGCTTGGCAAATTTTCGCAGCCTTATTGTCAAACACTATCTCGTATTGGGATTCAAGGGAATTATCCAGGCATCCTATCCGGTAGCTTTTACCTTCATTGTCCACAAAATGCTCCCATCAGCGCTATGGCGCTACGAGAAGCTTACCTTTGGGTCGCTGAAAACCTTTAGCATCTTGACCATTGTAATCTCTTTAGGGTCCAAGTCCTCATCATCATGGACTCCTACTGGAGGGTTCTCACTCTCACCCTCATCCTCCTTATCACTTTGGTCACTACTGACCATTCCTCTTCTTTGATTCTTCTCTAGGGCTACTATTCTAGAAAGGGTGGCCTCATGAGACTCCTTGGATAGTCTCACCTCCTTTGCATATTGTTCCTTTACTTCTCTATCTTCTTTCGCCGTTGGATTGCTTTTTGGAGGCATCTTGTCCTTTGATCTACAACTCTTCACTTCTTCAAACTACAACCTTTCCCCTTCAAGAGATCTAACACCTATGATCTGATACCACCTGATGTAGAGCAGGGAGGAAAATCCTTCAACCAATCACAATTTAACCAAACTCAAACAATTCTTTCTTATTCATCCATTTTTGACTCAATGTTCCCTTCATAAAACACTTGGCTATACAAAGCTACAAAACTCTTATTGAACCCTCAAACCACTTTGAACATCATAAGGTTGGAAGATTCAAGCCAAAGAAAGTCTCCTCAAACACTATTATCTCACTTTTCCCAATGCTCATTCACAAGAGGCTCATTCGCTTGTAGCATTCCAAATGATGGAATTTGAGCATATCTTTCTAAAAACTCTTCAAACCCACAAAAGAAAAATCATTTTAGATACCCTTTATCTTCTTCTATGACATATCTAATTTTCTCACATACTTGTTTTGGAACATCAATCCTTAAAAAGGACTACTACGTTGGAAATGACTACAATTAGCCCTCTTTTACATAGCAACACCCAACCAGACACTCTTTCAACCCCAAATATCTATTGACATACCTCAACCAGGTCAAAAACACCCTAAATCAACAACTTTTACTAAGAGAAACACCCACAAGTACACTAAACCACCAAACCCTTATCTAGGCCTATTTAGGCTTGCCACAAGAGGGTTTATTGAAACTATGGTTTCTAAGTCTTCTCTCTACAAAAAAATACTCCAAAAAAATTACAATAGATTTGTACATGCTCATTCAACCTTTGCAAATTTTTGCCCAAGAGTTTTTCAACCATTCCCAACCTATAACTACCGAATTAGGCCAAAAACACATGAAATTAACAACTAGGGAATCACTCTTATTTCCCCAAAACCCTCATCCATGCTCATTCCATCTATATTAAAACAAAACCTATTCCTAATGGTGCCATTTCACCAAGTTATTGCATGATTGATCGTGTGGAATGGCCTAAGTCTCCATTTTTCACTCTCAAAACCACAAAATCTGGGTTTACAAACCGCCTACAGGAAAATAACAATAAAAAATTCTTTTCTTAATGAAATAAAATCACACAAAGCCCAAAATGTTCCTAAAACATGTCTCTATCAAATCCAAAGCACCTTCAATCAAAAATTCTCTGTACGAACCCATACAGAGGTCTGTAACAACAATATTACTAGAAATTGCAGAGAAAACAATCGTGTTTTATTGTTTCAACTTCAAAAATCAACATTCCAATCCCGCCTCGAGCCTTTCAAGGAATTTAAAAATTTTTCATCCTCAAAACTCAATGGTCTAAACCACCTTTTGAACTTATGACTCTTTAACTTCCACTTTCTTGCAATTTTGCATTTTTTTGCATATGACAACTTTCAAGATTTTGCAACATTTGACAAATTGTACTAGATCTGACTCAATAGGACTTATTACATTATAAGATGGTCTATTATGACCTTATTTGCATAAAAAATGACTCAAATCACCCTAAACCTATCAGATGACCATTCTTGACCATATTTACAAAAACGGACTAACATGGTGCCCTTGCACCATACATCCGGCCAGAAAAAGATCTCAAGGCCCTTGAGGACTGTATTGCATCAAAAACATGCAACGTCTTATCCTTCAATGATCTCCAAGCTGCATCTCCACTTGGTGACCCCTTCCAATGAGTCAAGAATTGAAAAAAATGCATTATCTCTTGTCTTTGATCAGTGCTTTCCTTGAAGTTGTTGTCCTCCACTTGATGAATGTCCTTTGATTTCTCTTGCATCAGGAAATATTGTCACAACTTTCCTTGTACCTGCTATTAAAATTCTTTCACTCTTGACTTGAATTGCCTTCCTTTCCACCCCTTGTATCTTCTTAACTTTTCTCCCTCTTTGTTGGAGTTTGTCTTTATTTTCATCATCACTATTTTTCATCACTAGCATCTCTTCCATCTGCTGATCAAACCTTGAATGGATATTGTCCTCTCGAACCTCTATTCCATCAGATTTACAACCCTCTGTACTGATAGGATATGAATTTCCACTAACCTCTTTTACAATCACTAAACAAAGCACTGTCCCTATCATAATCTTATCATGCCAATCTTGCATTCCCACAACTAATTCGTCCTTGACCTTCTCTTTTTCTATTTTTTGTCATCAACACATCATCTTTTCCCTTCAATACTAAAACAATTTTCAAACCTACTACCTTAGCATCTTCTTCTTTTATAGTGGTTGCACACTCTTCACTTTTCCTTTCCTCAAGCTTCAGAAACTCCTTACCCAACATTATCACTGAAGGAACACAAAGACCACTGAGAGGGTGGGGTGAATAAGTGGGCAGCAATTTAAAACTTTCTAAGCAATGAAAAAATACACTCTAAAAGAATAAACCTGAAGCAAAGGTAAGGCAATTAAACCAATCACAAAAAATGCATCCCACAACACAAGATGTACGAGGAAAAACCCAAGATGGGAAAAACCCTTAGTGAGAATAGCTGCTGGAGGCTACTGCTCCAATCCAACCTCACAATGAAAATGATTTCTGTTACAATGTATGGGCACCAACCCAAAGGAACACCAATTCCCAGTTTATGAGCACCAACTCAAAGGAGCTCCTACCCCTAATCTGAGCACCCACTCAGATGAGTTTATAATAAGAGATTTATGATTACAATTCCAACATCATGTTACAAATGAGATTTTGTAACTCATATAGAATTCTGCACAAATAAAAACTTTAAAGATTTTGCTGCCTTCAAACAACTTCTAGTTCTTCAATCATTAACTATTTCTGCAAGTACTCTTGAATGACTCCTTTCTGCTCTCTTTCAGCTTCACACCAATCTTTGTGATCTCTTCTACATCCACATAATAAGTCTCTGCATAAACTAACATATGCCTTCACACACTTCAACAACAATAAAACATTCTACACTCAAAAAATGTGCATGCTTTATTTTTACAGAGTCATCTAATCTCTTTTTACACCTATTTGCTCTCCACTCTTGCCCACTCATTTTATTGCTCTAAATATTTCATCATATCCATTCCACACAACAAAATGAATAATAAACTTTGTTATATTACTCCTGTAGATCAATGAAAAATTCGTAGCCCTAATCTTTAAAAAAATATATTTCTGCAATACTCTGTCAGAAACTTTTTGATTTTTCTGTAGAAAATTGTCTGCAGATTTTTGACAGTCTCCTATAGCAACTTTTGCAGATCCTAAATCTTATCTTTCCTCTATTCTTCCACTTGCAAGGTTTTAATGTTCTTCTTGAGCAACAAAAGGATTCAATGCCACTACGTCTTTTGAGACTTGTTGTAATGCCCGCCCCGTCACGAACCCCAAAGGACAATCACACGATAATTACCACACAATTTTTTTTTTAAAGTAAACATAACATACATGTAATACATATTAAGTCATAACATGAATTTCATTTAAATAGATTCATTAACACATACATCCCTTGGGGTACACGAGGAGTCATTACGCGACTTAGATCCATACAACAACCATAAAGAATAAAATCTAAAGATATAAAGTGAACAATAACAAATATAACACACATATGAAAATTCATTGATAAAAAGCCATCTGCACATAAATACAACACATTAAATAACAATCACATTAAATAACAATCACCATGGCCAATATCCACACAAGGTTTAATGTTACATTACATTACAGTACAATGTTTAAGAAGTACAATGATACAAAAGTGTTTCCAATCATGAACAAAAACCATACAACAATATAACATGATGCACAATATCATAACTGGCTCCAAGACAGATACAACTCTGGAGTCGTTGCAACAGCACCAATCCACACCTCTCGATCCTTGACTGGGGACCCAATGGGGTGCTTAGCACGTTCCACCCGACCATGTGAGTCTGAAGACCCACCCCCCATGCTAGGAGCTAACAAGAAAGAGACCTCAACCAAGAACATCCAACAGGGAACCACTAGACTCAACGTCATACAAAAGTATCATAACACTCAGGAATTACAATGACACAATCCAACCACATCCAAGAGTAAAAAAAAAACTCATCATATAACTCAAAGCAATGACCAGTAAACAAGTAATCCAAAGGAAGATCATAAAACACTTCCAAATCAAGCTAAATTAATAAACATATCACAATTCTGAATCGCAATGATACAATACAATAAAATCATATCACAGTACCATAAGAGTACAAGGTCAAAACCCAAACATCCACAAGATTTATTCAAGACCACAGAATACACCATAGATAAAATAGGGTAAAATCATAAATCATTTCAAACAATTATGTTTCATCAATTCAAGACAAAGGACCACTTCCAGAGGATTTCCAAAGAAGCAACATAATAAGGAGTGTTAGAGGAGAGTGTCATCATGGCTTAACATGGATTCTCAGTTACCTATTACCGCCTCCATCTGTGGGATTATCAGGCAACCAAGCGCAGGCAGCCTCCATCTATGGTTTATCGGGGCTACTATCTCAAGGAACGGCTCCATAGGGTTTATCATCGCGAATCGTTAACCTTTCATGAAGACAAGGTAACAATGCCAACCACGGCCTTCTCAATCCCTTTAGCTGTGATGTAGCACCTAGCGATTAGACTGAGAGGCATCAATTATCTTTTAATGTGATACCCACCCCCTAGTTAATTATTTAAAACATCACTTGATAAATTCCTCATATCACGGCACCTTTGGCCGACCACCCATTAGAGCCCTCTCTCTCTCTAGACACTCAAACATAAAACCAAAATCCAAGGGTTGGGCAACATAACAAGAACATTGAATCACAATAGAGAAGCCTTAAGCATTACCCATCTTGCCATAAATACATAATCAAAAATCTCCATGATTCCCATACAACCCTTTCAAAAACATGAAACCAAAACATTTGCCACAACAAGGGCACATAAAAGGAGGAACATTAACCAATAGTAAAATAAACCTCTGGAAGATTCTCATAAAGTTACACTAGGGTTTCCCATGAAAATCTGACAACAATAAAAACAAAACCTTGAAGAACTATTTTCAATTCAATTATGATGAGAGAATACATCAAAATAAGATCAACAACTCCCTTAAACAACATCAACAACTTCAATACGAACTAAATCGGATATCCAAGGAAAACCTCTATTTTCTCCTCTCGGAATACCCATAATTCAAAGAGCTTTTCCATTTGACTCATTAACAACTCAAGCAGAACCACCAATCACGACAAAGATAACATTAACCGATATAACACTTAGGGTAAAGAACCAAAAGAAAACATATGGGTTCCCAATGAATAGCAACATACATTAATTGAGAGAAAATCCCCAAACTCAAAATCATCTCACGAAAAGTCACACCAAACATCCTAATAACATATCCATTTATTCAATAAGAAGTAACTTGAAACAATCTAAAAAGAACATTACTTTAAAGATCAATCATTTCCAATCATTTAAGGACATCACAATATTGCGAAATGAAGATAAAATCTAATGTTTTAAGCCATAAGACACTATTCACAAGTATACACTTCCAAACACAAATTAAACAAACTCAATTTACATATTATAACAACAATCTCCCTTCGAAGATCAACCCACTCAACCAACAATTTGATCCTGATATCAATCACAAGTATTTTCTAGAACTATTCTTATAGAAATCCCACAAATCAACTATTAAAAGAATATGAGGGAAATTGACTTAGAAAAGATCATCTAATTTTATTCATTTACATAAACCCTTTGTTTAACTAAATATAATTAATCAAAACATTTATCGAATCAACAATCATTCATTAGCCTTTATCGTAATACCCAACTATTTAAAGTTTTCAAACTTATTTACTTCCATTTATATTATAAATCAATTCTCCCACCTAAACAGAAATAATCCTTATCGCCAATATTATCTACATACAAAACTCTACTTTTCATTATTTCTAAGTTAACTATCCCACTTGAAATTAATCAAATTGAGAATAAACTAATCTATGAATGTTACCCAAATTATTAACATAAGGAAACTCTCTCTCTAATAACTTAACTACCTAATAATTCTAATTTTCTAACTCCTATAAATAAATCATTTTCTGAACATAAACACATTAATCACAAAGTCTTAAGGAATAATTCCATACAAGGAAACCATCAAACACATCAACCTTGAAGAACACTATCTTAAAACACTTGCAATGAACAGGCCATTGAGACATCTCCATAAATATCCCACAAATAACACCCATCTTAAAACAATTAAATAACACTTAAACCAATACTCAAAACACTTTGTTTAAAACAACAATCACTCACACCTTATAACCATAAAGACATTCCTTTAATTTAGGCATTATTTCAACGTTCTTATCACTTATTTTAACATATCCACTTACTTTAATTAAGAGAGTATTTACGACAAATAATTATATTTAAAATAACTATATCATCTATAAGATAACCAACTCCATCAACTGTTTAATATGAATCCTAATTATAACTTTAAAATGTAATACTAAGATGACAATTCTATAATTTACAACTTTATTATAATACTAAGGTGGCGACACTAATGGATTATTTCACACAGTAGTTTGATAAATAATTATCATTCACAGACTCATTAGATAACAAAAAGGTAATTAAAACCATTTAACATTTAATCAGTATCATTTAGATTAATTAACCTATGAACCTGGGATTTATCCTCACTTAAAAATAACTTTATCATTAACCTTCAAGTAAAAGAAACTATGTAAATGTAGAATCACTTATCTCCTTTAGTGAACCCTAAAACTTAATTAACCATATAAATCAATTTACTTTAACTAAATACATAGTTCATTTATCTACAACAAAATTAAATACCTAATTCAATAATGTTCATTCCGTTAAAATCTTTTGTTAAATAATATTTTACTAAGCAACCTATGGAAATAACCATTTTCTCTTTAATTATTTACCTAATTCATTCCCTGGCACAATAATTCACAAGTAATTGTAGCAATATTTTATTCTAAGTAACCAACTACCTAATTGCCAAGAGTATCCATTAGCCAATCCTAAAAGCATGCGAGGAGTTTAGATATTAAGATAACATTTATTTCATTCTAAAAGAAATATAAAAGATATCATGAAATTAATACTATAAAATTAAATTACCAATTAAGAGAACATGTAAGAAAATTCAAGATATATTTTATATTATAATTTTCCTCAATTTAAATCTCACGTTAAAAACTTTTAACCTATCTTTCCATCCTAATTTAGATACAATGATTAATAATATTCAAAAAGGACATTTGTTTCTTACTAAGGTAACAAATGTGAGAATTCTAACTGCACCATCTTAACCCCTAAAGACTAACTACTTGGCAAGATTTCATGCCAACAATTAATAACTTTATTTATTCAAAACAAGATCCTCTAATTATATCTCACCTCAACCAATATCTAACCTAATTATTAATAAACAAATATATATATATATATAACTTCACTTTCTGATTACAAATAAGAGATCATTTATCTAGCTGGGATAAAAATCTAATTCTTCACAGCACAACCTTAACCTAAATAAAATTAATATTTTTAGTTAATCTACTCTAATTCATTCACTTCATTAACTAAACATCTTTCAACGTAATTTCCTTAACTACTAATATTACGAATATTACCTAAAAGCAAGACCTTCACAGTAATAAAAGAATATACCCTTTGCACAATATTTACCTTAAACCTATTCAGTTACAAAAGCATAACCCTAATTCCCGATATTCTAATGTGTCACCCATTTTCATTATATAGTATAATCATTAATTTTACAACCAAGATAACATTCTTTATTATTTCTCTATTTACCTCAAAACCTATCATACTAGCAGACCAAAATTTAATTTAACTTTTTATAAATTATATTTATTATCAGCAAAACGCAACCATAAGGGAGTAGCTTGATAGCAGCCTCGTATTTTAAGCATAACGCCAAAACTATAATATGGGTATGTGAGAGTTTTGGACAGCAAATAGAACACTGGAATTTGGAG
>VDFB02083226.1:0-15262 GCA_007258455.2 Sequoia sempervirens
GAGAGTGGGAGATGAGTGGGAGAGAGGTGGAAGATTGGCAGAAGAAGGTGTTAGAAAGGTTAGGAGAGGGTGGGATATGGTGGAGATTGTGGGAGGGAGTTGGGAAGGTTGGATAGGGTTGCAAAGTGTAGGATAAGGTGGGAGAGAGCGGGAGAGGATGGGAGAGGGTAGGAGAGGGTTGGAGAGGGTGAGAGAGGTTATCTCTCTCTCACTCCCTTCCTCTCTCTCTGAAGTATCTCCCTCTCTCTCACTCAATCCCTCTAGCTCTCTCCCTAGTACCCTTAATCCTCTACCCTATAAATGTACCATCTAAAGCTTAAAAAAGCCAAATTTATCATAACATGAGCATGTTATTAACCAGTAGAGATATGTTTGTTTAGGATTAAATAACGCGCTCGCGTTATAACGAGAACACGTTATTTATTGCACTAAAACTGGATTCGTGCCTTTTTAAAATTGGATTCGTGCCCTTTTTTTTAAAAAGAAATAACGCGAACACGTTATAAGGCGAACGCGTTATGGCTTGTTTTTTTCTTTTTTGGCCACAAAAGTGCGACCATCTTGGTGCACTTACCCACATTCCCAAATTCACATTTGGGGAGGAGGAAAAAGATGTGAATACTCTTCCCATGTGTCAGTCCATGTTGGTCTACCTTAGCAAAATTTAAATTGAGCCAATTTGAAATCTGAGTGAGAGGATGACTGGCATGTGTGAGGTGACACCAACTCTCACCGCCATTTCACTCCATCATAGCTTTCCTTTATTACTCCTTCCTTGTCATTATTGACCTTGTCATAATCTCAAGCTGTAAACAAAAGGTAAAAATGGAAAATTTAGTCAACATTGGAATTGGAAATTTGGCAAGTGTTGTAGGAGGTGAATTTGGTTTTCAGATGAGAATTGCAGGAAGGAAACTATAGAGTGATTGTTTGATTGCAAAAAATGGGAGGTGGGTTAATTTGAAATGAACCCACAGTGTACAATGTATTACTACAAGATGCATTATGCCTGGCTAAATTCAAAACTATGGGTGGTTAGACTACCTCCTAAAGTTGGATGGTTTTGATGAAGAAATTGTAGTAGAATTCACCCAAACATTATCTGAAGGGAAGACCATGGTAAAAGGGTTGGAGGTCATGGCAACTGAAGAAAGGATTGTAGAAGTTACAAGGTTATCTGTCGATGGTGAACATTACCCTACCTCTAGAGACACTAGGTTAGCTAGGGCCGAATTTACAAAACTGAGAAACCCTCCATTAAGCATAGATAAAAAAGGTGTGAAGAGAACCTCTTTTGGAAGTAGATAGCTATTTATGTCATAAGATACATCACATGTGAAGGTCACTTATCGAATCTAAATTTTGTGCACTTCAAACTTTTGAATCACATGAGGCATGGGACAATGATGAATGTGTTGAACATGCTATACAACCTTCTTTCAATCATGGTGACTAAGACTCAAAAAGGTAGGGACAGTTGTGTTTCCCACCATTGTCTAATTAAATTGTTAGTTGAGAAGCCTCTACATGATATGTCTGGAATGACTTGGAAAGAATTCATAAAAATTGATCAAATTAGACTTGAGCACTTCTGACCTAGGGTTTTACCTCAACCCTGTAGTGCTAGTAGGAGATTGAGCATGGCCGAAGCCACTCTTGGTGCTTCAACCTTTGGCACATGCCCTGGTGTAAACCCTCCTGTAGTAGAAGAAACAATATAAATTAGCTCTTATAGGACAGAGCACTCAGACAAAGAAAGTTCCTCTCTAGATTCTAATGATGATGTTCCTCTTAGCATCCTAATGAAAACTAGGGCATAAAAAAGAGAAGCAAAAATCAAAAAAAGAAAGCCTAAAAAGAAGCTGGTAGAAAAAGAGGTTCCAAGCTCTAAGAAGAGAAAGGTTGACATTGTTCATCCTACAACCAAAGAAAAATGTGAGAGCCCTCCCAGAAAATCAAGACCAGCTGGGCCAGCCTTTCGTATGCCTCCACAAGAAATCCCTAAATCTAGATAAATATCATAGGGGGACACATAAGCTCCAATGGGGTAGGTGAATGTAGAGGAAGAGGACATATTTGAGTAGAAAACATAATATTGGTAGATCTTGTTGATATTGCAAAACAAGTGGAGAATCAAGGCTATGAAGAAAATTAGGATTTCCTATAGCAAGAGATCATGTAGCAAAAACAAGAACAAGAACAAGAGGTCTCGTCACCTAAATTGGGAGAAAAATTGATACCCCTACAGCCGGAATTGACTGAACAATTAGTATCCTTGCAGATGGTACCATATGAAGAACAAGCATCAGTGCCACGAAAAATGTTGGTAGGAATACATAACCCCCTTATTTTTCAATGTACATGGTTGCTATACATTTATGGAAAGAAATGCAAAGAAGGGAAGAAGAATGGAAGGAAGAGAAATCCAGATTGAAGAAGGAAATTGAAAATAAATATGAGGAGATTGAAGACAAGGATGCAGAAATTGCTACCATAAAGAAGAAGGTGGATGACATGATAGCCTTGGTACCCCAAATTTTAGAATGCAAGACCCCTCCAAGGGTCTATGCTCTACATTTGAAGGATAAATATCTTTCTTTTAAGCTGGCAAGGATTGTCTCAAGTTTGAACCCTTTCATTGAGACTCCTATTGAATTTTTCAATGCTTATTGGATTGCTTCCCTGTAAATGAAGAATTTGTTGTGTGAGTTTTATTTGCATTATTATGTTGTGACTCAAGACCATGATTGGAATCCACTGTTATATACATGTTGGGGATGTCTAATTAAGGGCATTCATGTTCTAGGTATAGAATTAGATCACTTGGGGACAACAATATAGGGCTTATAAGCAAATGGAATCCAAAATCCCTTTGGCCATCAAAGTTGAATCAAGGAATCCAAGGGACATTTACAGTGAATGGCACATAATTCTTTACAGACCTAGCTATGGTAATAGGATCATGCTATGAATAGAAGCAGTTTACAATGCCCATATAAGGAAAAGGAAAAATCAAAAGAGGAAACTATGAAGAGATACCTCTCACAAAGATGGAACAACCTAATTGATGGGCTAAAACAAGCTGAGACTCATTCCATCCATAACTATGCTGCAACACTCAAAAGAATTGAAAGATATATGCAAATTGGAAGAACAAAGGGGCGATTTTGGCTTCCCCTAACTTTTTAGCCACCCATTTTGATGTGGCCCATACCAAATTTTAGGTTTTACCATTATGATATTTCCACATAGAGACAAAGATGGAGAATATTGGAAAAATTAGGATAATTCTATTGGGACCCTGATTCATGCACAAAAAACAGTGATATAGGATAGTTGTCAATTGCAAATTTCAGAGCATTAACCAAGCAGAAGAATAACCCTTCCCCTACTGGAGGACCAACAAAACCTTAGGTTGGGGGAAGTGATGAGTCTAGTTTATGGTCTAATTTTGGGTAGAATTTATGGTTTATTTTTTGAAGTTATCATGGACCTTGATGTTAAGTGTTGATATTATTTTATGATATTTCCTCAAAACTAAGACATTGGGGCTAATCTTAGTTTTGCAAATCTTTAATGACATTGGCATGTTATATGGACTATATATATTAATTTTTCATGTGGTTAATAAATTTTCTTTAAGTTGGTTATATATATATATATATATATATATATATATATATCTAATTATTGTGCATACTAATATTTCTATGCAGATATAATTTGAGGATACTAAATTGAGAAAGATGCCACCAACTAGGCATGCACCATAACACCCAACAAGGGAATCATTCAAAGGTTAAAGGAGGTCAATTGCAAGATATTCCCCATGAAAATCAAGTTGTAACTACCTTTTAATGGTCTTTAATGTTGTTGAGAAAATGTAGGCATTACTGTTGTGCTAAATCTATGTTGAGGCAGGCATGTTTGACTAGATTCCATGAGCGCGTAACCACCTCTCCACTTTATCGCTTTCCCTAAAATGGCATCCTCCCAGTTCATGGAGTTTACTGCCTTTATTAGTTGGTAGTATAAATAAGGATCATATGCTTCTTCTCATAAGGTTGTGTGATCTGATGATGTACTTGTATTCTTAAGTTTTCAACAATACAGTTATGCTACTCTTTTGTACTCATGATTCCAATGAATAAAATGAAGTTCTAAGTTTGAGAACCTCAGTTTACATTAGTATTAGAGGATACCCATCCAAGGGGTCCCACTTGGTGAGAAATTTTTCCTTTAGCTTATTTTAGCCTAGTTATTACTTTATGTAACTCAATAGTTAGTTAAGAAGTTGGTGTTGATTGTTCCTACAACCACTAGAATATCATTTTGTGACTGTTCCTGCAACCAAAATAGATAGAGTAGTTTCTTGTTTGTTTGCTTAGATTTTTTTTTCTACCATGCATTTTAGCTTAGTATAGTTGTTGGTTGATGTTCAAAATTTATGTTATTCCTTTCCAAGGAAATTTACTTTCAGCATTGTGTCTGTCTTAGTTGTAGAATTAAAATGGCTACTTTGGGTTCCTAGTGCACATATTGTGCTGACCCATTTCAAGTTCACATCCTTGGGTTGACAAGTTAAATGCACCTTCATAATTATTGAAATAGTTGTTAAGGTTAGATGTCCAATCTCTAAATCACGGTTGTAAAGGCCTAGTTGTTAAATCATTGTAAGAGGCCAACACCTGTTAGAAAAGAAAGTGCAAACCTGAAGCCATAGAATCCTGTGCCGAGATTCTAAAAATCTATAGGTGGACTAACTCACTGTGCTAGTGGTGGATTAGTCCCACTACCAAACCTAAAAAGTGGTTTCTGCATTTTTGGATACCCTTTTGGTAGATTCCTGTTCTAACAAGTTTTCTTGAAACTAGGACTAAGTTGCCCAGCCTAGCATAAGTTTCCCAATCATCATTTTTAGTCAATTTTCCAAGATTCTAGAATCTCTCCACATCAAATTTGATATTTTAGGTACACCTCTCTAGTTCTATTTAGTTATTTCATCATTTACTTTCATTTTTAGATGTTTTTGCATATCACATTGTGTTTTCCATCACTTTGCATTTCTTAGGTTTAACATCATTAAATCATTTTATTTTCAGATCAGTGCATTAGTACATCATAATTAGATATATTAAATCTCATTTACATTAATCTTAAGTGTAGACATTTGCATTTTATACCCCATCCCTTTCTCCTTTTAGGTGAATAACCCTAGAAAGAGCTAAAGCAATGTGGGAAATCCAAAATCATTGTCCACACTACCATTTTCTCACTTTTTGAAAAGTGAGTGGTAACTCTACCAAATTTCAAAATCATTCTATGACTAATAAATTAAATATCATATCAGAAATATTGGATCTTAGGCATCAAAGAATTACAATATCACCCAAAATGGATGGTAGAAGATCTTTTCATAAGCAAAGTCAAAAGAAAAAAAATGGTATGTGGATAGAAAAATAGTGGGTCCTCTCCTGCAAAAACCCATACTACTAAGAATGAAGCAAGATCAAATCAACCATATGTTGCATGCAGTGATCAAGAAAATAGATCAGAACAACCTTTCATAGTACACAATAGTTTTGGTCCTTTACATGAATTAGAGTTTCACAATGATAAAGGATATCAACCAAGACACCTTCATATCCAACCTAAGAAAAACAACTTAAGTGATACTATTCTCCATTTCAAAGCCGACCCATTAAAAATGAGTGAGTTCAATGCACATGCAGAAGAAGAAAGAATTTGAAACCAAAGAGAGTATGATTATAGAATGGAATTACAATAGGATGAATAAACCAAATGTGGATCGATGGATTAGCTTACTCCCAAAAAAAATCCAAAGAGGAATTAGAAAGAATGGGAGAACTTAGGATAAAGGGACTGCTAAAAACCAAAGAGGAATTAGCTCAAAAATTGCTCCAGATTGATGTCTAGCCAACTACAAATGGACAAAAATATGTCTCCCCATATGTAGGGAGGGAATACCAATCCAACTAATTCACAAGGATCATATTAGAACACAAGTGGTCCTAAGCCTTTAAAAGCCCCTCATAATGCATCAGGAAATCCAAGTAGCACAAGTCGTGTGCAGAGAAATATTCCACCACAAACCCCACAACCAAAAAATATTCCTACCACTTCCCAACCTATGGATAACACTTACGCTCCTCCTAGTCAATAGTATGTGCCACCTCACCAACATAAGATACCTCAACAAAATGCGCAAAATAATGTATATCCTCACCAAAATATACAACAATATGTACCTTACCATCAATATTAGCAAGGCCCTTAGTACAATCCCAACCAACCTAAAAAATATCCCTACTTACAAGGACCCCTAAATATAAATAGATATAGGAAACTAGATTTATCTAGACACCAAATATGCCCATATCTAGTTGCAAGTGATTTAAGGAATGCAATCCCAATTTTTTTTGGAAACAATGCCATCACAATAGAAGAACATATAAGGAATTTCAATGTAGTCATGGATGACTATGATGTATGATATTAAGATATCCTCATGAAATTATTCATGATATCCCTAATTGAAGATGCCAGGGATTGGTTTTAAAACTTTCCTAATGCTTTGATTAGTTCCTTGAAAGATTTCAAAGATCAATTCAGGGAATAGTATGGAAGTCATTATGAACCAATTTTTTCTATACATGAATTAACAAGCATCCAAAAGCACCACAATGAGTCAAACATTTATTTCAACCAAAGGTTCTCAAAAATATGCAACAAAATCCCACCTGGATAAAATCCCATAGATGGTATGGCCTTGGCCATTTACTTAAGGGCCTTCAACCCTAAGACTATATATGAAATAAGGAATAGATCTATTGATACCATTGTATAAGCTCATAAGGTCATGATCAAAATTGAGAATAATAGGAAAGCTACAGGAATAATGAGCAAAAGAGATAATGCCAAAATCCCACAAAAACCTAACTAGTGAACTAGACAAGATAATTACTATAGAAATGAGAGGCCTACACTACATGATATGCCATATAACACTAAATAGAAAGATGGGAGACTATGGGTAATAATTAGAGACAAAATTTTTAATAAGGACACCCAAAACCCTCTGAAGAAACATGGGATACACATTTTTGAAAGTAGTCCATGGTGTTTAGCCTATAGTTTACCACATTCATCATAATATTGTATAGTGACTAAATCCCTACACAAAAATGAATGGTCATATAATCAAGGGTGAGATGATCATACCATAAACATGTTAGGGTGGGGACCCCATTAGATTGATGAAGAATATACTCATCTTTTGAAGAAGGGTTTGAATATGATGTAAATAATCAGAAATACAATGTCAACATGGGTCAACAAGAAATCATATCTGATTAGGTGGATGATGAAAAAGAGACTACTTATGCATCTAATGCAATGACATAGTTCCATCTAAGGACACCAACTAAAGAGGATAAAAAGGCCCTTATGTTAGCTATTGTGGTGTAGGCTAGAAGCAGTTACAACTTGAGGAATATAACCATAAATGTATATCATGGAACACCTAAAATATTGTTAATAAAAGATTAAAAGCATAAGGAAAATGCACTGGATAACCAAAACAAAGGTGAGAAAGAAAAGGATTAGAAAATTATGCCAAAAGTAACAACAAAGATAGAGAAAGGGAAGATAAAGGACAAGGCTAAGATACAAGTTGAAGAAAAGAATTCCACTAAGATAGAGAAGACTGAACAATTAGTGACCACCCCCTCATTTGACATAACACAAGAATTGTCTCATATCAAGATGTATGTACCATTGATGGAGATGATGAGAGTGGATAAATACAAAGACAATGCTATCAAATTAATCTCTAATATGTCCAAAAAATAGTAGAATAAGAATAAAAATAAAGAAAGTAGGGTGAAAAATGTTGAATAAGAGACCAAAAAGATTTTGGAAGTGTACCTTGGTGAAACCTTAACAAAGAATCCCTCTCAAGTAGACACATTATACAGTACACTATTGGTTCACAATAAGCTGGTAAAAAATTGCATGATTGACTCAAGAGGTGCAATAATCATGTCAATGGCTATTATAAAAGAACTGGGCCTATGGGTGAACACTACTTATGGAAAATTCTATGAAATGGAAAATAGGTCTATCCTAGTGGTCAGAGTTATATGGGACGTAGAGATGAAGTTGGTAGCATACCTTGAGGCAACATACAAAACTGATATCACTGTAGTGGATACTCCTCCCTATTATGGTATATTGTTATCCAGGCATTGGATTGCTATAGTAGGGGAAATTTTCAACTAGACCTATCATATGAAACAATACTGATAAATGGGAAAGAGGTCAAGATATATAGGGAGCCTAGATCTGAGCATGTGATAGAGCACTTTAATCCAAACCAAATGAATTATTTATGTGATGTGGATCTTGGAAATTTCAGAATTGAAAAAAGACAACCTAAATTGCAAAGCACAAAACCAATCTATAGAGAATCTCAATTTGATGATAATGGTGTATGGAAGATGTAATTTGATGGGGCATGCAACAAGGGTGGGAATGGAGTAGGAATATTATTTATATCACCCTCTAGAAAAATGTTGAAGTACTCATTCTTGTTAACATTTGAGTGTACAAACAATATAGTTGAATATGAAACATTGTTGTTGGGCTTGAATATTGCTACAAGATATGGGATTAATTTTTTGATAATCTATGGATACTTTGAGTTGATTGTCTCTTAGGTTAGAGCCAAGTAATCATCAAAGAATAGAAGACTAAAATAATACAGAAATGTACTTTGGGACACCATTAAACTCTTTGATTCATTCTCAATAGACTAGACAAAAAGCTCTAAGAACATAATGGAAGATTTTTTAGAAAATATGGCTCTAAAAAAGGATGACATTACACTAGCAGGAATAAGAAAAGTGGAATTAAAAACAAGACCTGTAGTCCTAGATAACATATATAATTAGTAGGTATTCAATGATGATGAAGACCTAATCAATTTCCTCCGTTGTATTGATCAATATGAGTCTCAACAAATAGACTTTACTGCTTTTTTTGAGGAAGTGGATGGAAAGGAAACCACCTTTGGACAATAATTAGTACAACTTAAGACACATAAGATTCCAAAGGGGCTCATGGAATTGGAGAGAGTATTTGATGGACATGATAGATTCAATATGAAACCTACACCTGTTAAACAAGAAGATGTTGAAGAAATTAACCTTGGGAAAAAACTTTCTCCTAATTAAGAAAGTTTATATTGGAAAAAGGATTAGTCCTAAAGTCAAAGAGATACTTATAGTCCTACTCTGAAAGTATAATCATGTATTTGCTTGGTCCTATGATGATTTGAATGCATACAAAGAGGATGTCTTCTAGCATGAAATACCATTGAAACCTAATGCTAAACCATTTCGACAAAAAAAATGACCCATAAACCCTACATTAGCACCAAAAATTTAGGAAGAGCTTATGAAGCTAAGAGATAGAGGCATCATCAAACCAATCAAACATTCCTCTTGGGTATCAAACCTAGTACCTGTAAGGAAGAAAAATCAACACATAAGATTGTGTGTGGATTTTAGGAATCATCACTCAAAGATAATTATCCCCTTCCAAACATGGATTAAATTCTTCAAAGGGTTATAGGTTGTGAGCTACTATCTATGATGGATGTCTTCTTAGGGTATAACCAAGTGAAGGTCGAGGAATCAAAACAATACAAAAGTTCCTTCACCACTCCCTGGGGTACATATGTTTATGTTAGAATTTTTTTTGGCCTCACTAATGTTGGAACAACATTTCAAAGGGCTATGGATGCACCCTTTTCTAATTTGATCAATGCTAGAATGGTGGTCTATCAAGATGATCTAACAATATACTCCAACAAGGTTGAAGATCAATGTCCACATCTAAAAAAAATTCATTAGGGCATTGGAATATGGCATATCTCTAAATCCAAATAAATTTCATTTTGTTGTTATAGAGGGAAAGTTTCTAGGACATATAGTCTCAAAGGATGGAGTGAGGATTGATTCTAAATGAGCGGAAGCTACTGATAAGATTCCCATTCCAAAGACTATAAAAGCTATCCAGTCCCTTTATAGACAAATTAATTTTGTCTAGAGATTCATTTTGAACTTTACAGAGATTGTCAAGCCAATCTCAAAAATGTTAAAGAAGGGTGCAAAAATTGACAAGATGGAGGAATCCATTGATTCATTCGTGTTGATTAAGAGAGAAACCAAGGAAGCACCTGTACTGAAATCACTAGACTTTGATAATCCATTTCATATATTCTCCTTTGCATTGTTCTTTATAGTGGCAACCATAATGTTACAAAAGAACAATGAAGGATATAAACAACCTATCTCATTCTTCACCAAGGAACTTCAAGTGATGGAGCTGAAATATGACATTACTAAAAAAAAGAATACGCATCGGTGAAGGCAATAAAAGAATTCAAGCCTTACTTGGTGGGGGAAGAAGTAATTGCATATGTACCAAATGCTATAGTAAAGGATGTTTTCTCCCAAACATAAGTCACTAGAAGGAAATGCAAATGGATAAATCAAATTCAGGAGTTCAATATAAATATTCAAATTACTAAACTAATAAGGGGACAAGGATTAGCAAAATTAATGGTTGAATCCAATCTAGAAGCAATACAAGTTTGTAATGTGGAGGAAGGAGAAAAATGGGTGTCAAGTATTAAGCATAAATCCTGGTACACCAAAATAGCATACTATCTTAATCATATGAAGTGTCTTGAAGGCCTAAATGACAACCAAAGAAGGACCTTGAAACTCCATACAATGAAATATGTATTTATAAATGGAGACCTGTATTGGAAAGATAGACATGGTGTCTTATTATTATACTTAGATGAGGTAGAAGAAGAGTATATCTTAAAAGAAACACACAAAGGTGTGTGTGGAGGTCACTTCTTGGTGAAAACCACCACCCACAAGATATTAAGAGTAGGCTATTACTAGACTAAATTTTTCAATGATGCTCACAAATATGTGAGAAAATGTGAAGAATGTCAGAAATTTTTGGGTAGAGCTAGAAAATTATCAAGGAGCTTTACCATTGAGACCAATGCAAATTGAAACCCCTTTTCATCAGTGGGGAACTGACTTTATAGGATAAATTACAGACAATTCTAGTGGTGGACATATATTGATCTTAGTAGCCACTGATTATTTTACTAAGTGGATAGAAGCTATTCCAAAAAAGCAAGCCACCAGTAAGGTGGTGATCAAATTCCTATTAGAAAACATCATCACTAGATTTGGGGTACCTGTGAGACTCATTATAGATAATGAAATGTACTTTAGATAAGAGGAGTTTAAGAAATATTTTGATTCATATGGAATAATATTTCCTACACCTCACTATACCACCTGAAAGAAAATAGATAAGCAGATTCTACTAACAAAAATATCATAAAAAAAAATCAAAAGGATACTAGAAAAAAACAAGAAAGCTTGGGATTCCAAACTAAGATTGGTTCTATGGGCAGAAATAGTTATTGTAAAGAGAGCTATAGGGAAATATCCCTTTGAATTATTATATGGAGCCCAAGCCAAGCTCCCAATACATAACCTCTTGTCATTTTATAGGTCTATCCTACAAGAAGATATATTTATATTCCTAAACCTATGGAAGAGAGGATGGACCAATTGGCTAAATTGGATGAGTCTAGATCACACACATAGAAGAAAAATGAGAAGATACAATTACAAACCAAGCATCTATTTGAAACAAGAGAAAAAAAGATAGAAAGTTCAAGGTGGGTGATATAGTCCTTATGTGGAATGCCGAAAACTAGGACAAGGGGAAACATGGAAAATTTGAGGAACTATGGTTGGCTCTATTTTTTATCACTAGTAAATGTAGGGAAGATTCATACTAGACCTCCAAAACATGGCTAGTGAAGCTTAGGAATTTCCAATGCATGGAAAATTCTTGAAAAGCTTCTTTTCTTAGAATCTGACATTATTTTCCATGCACATTAGTTTAGGGTTTTTATTTATTTATTTTCACCCCCTCCACCTCTTGCCCTATGTCCTAGATAATAATTCTAGATTCTTTCTTGATCTCATAGTTATTCATCCCCAATTGGAGCCACTATTAGGACTAGACAAAATCTACCTCAATTCCGAAAAAAAATCATTTTTACCAAAACACCCCATAACCCAACCCACCATTTTAAAAAAAATTTATCATTTAGAATATTCTGATTCCCATCCTCTAGCCATCACTTTAATAAATTTACATTTCATCATCTACCAATGTAAAAGATAAGTTATGTCATTGAGACTACATCACATCAATGGGGCTCACTTCGAAGAAGCAATGAAGTGAAACAATGTAAACATTTTCTAAGAGAGTATGGCATGTTGGGGAAACATATTACTATGTCCCCCTGACAATCTAATCAAAATTTTATTGAAGGCACCTTGATACATTAGAGGGTAATATGTCGGGTCTCTTCGACAACCTGATACATTGATTATTAAGGAGTAAAATATTTTAATTTGTAATCAAACTTTAGCATTCCCTCTCGGATATAACTTGGTGATGAGTCGAAGTGATAATGAAATATTGAAGGAACAATACTTGAACCTAACAATAAAAGATGCTTTTGTAGCTTACAATGAGTAATCTATGATTCTCTTTGATATAGTGAAAAGGGAATAATTTATTGAGAACTATGTTTATCGATAGGATGAGGAAAGTTGTCTCTTTGACAAAGTGATAGGATTCATTATGAAAGAGGAAAAAAGAGAGTTAAAGGGACATGAAAGGGATCTTAAATATTAGAGTAACTGGTTCCCAATCTCCCCAAAAACCAAAAGCAACATGTCCACTAAAGAGAAATATCGATGAGAGGGGTCTGTATCAGTAAAAGTCAAGGATCAATCCCCTCGATAGCCCTAAAATCAAGAAGTGGACAACTGAAATGAGAAGGAATGAAGAATTTCAGAGAAATAAGGTTACCGGTCCCCTCGATAAAGTGATGAAATTTATTGCCTCCACAAATTCATGAACATAAAAGAATATCAAAGGAACCACTTACAAAGATGGTTTTGAGAAGACATAATGACATCAGTATGAGGCCAAAAGGGGTCTCTTCAAAATACAAAAAGACTAAAGAACCTAGCATTCATTGGGGAAAGAAATGAATGTTGATGGTATCAAATCAATCATTTCAATGCAATGAAATCATTAAACTCACTTAAGGTGATAAGACAAGTGATATCTCAAAGAAAGAAATTGGCAGCGATGGAAAGAAAATAAACGGTTGATATTCAAAATAGGAGTGACATGAAATTCGACCTCATTCAAAAGTTATGAATGAGAGCCACGAAGTTAGAAGATAAATAGAATGTGTTAGGAGATGTGTGGACTAAGAAAAGGGCGTACGACCTATTCATATACCATAACAAGAAAACGTATAGACATAGGCCAGTATCTAACCTATGGAGGCTTAACTTGGGAAAATGCATAGTACCTAACATGTTTATTAATGTATAATTGATGAAGGCACTAGAAAAAATGTATAACCCTCATACTCATATGATCTACTTGGTAAATGGATCATCTTTTTTACCCTTTACAAGAGATTACATCTCTATGGTTTCCCAATTGGATGTGAGCACTACTATTATATTTAGGATCTTGAAAAGACCTTCTGGAAAAATACCATATTATGAATGTCATCTATAAAAGATGGATATTACCCTTGCACAAACCCCAGGATTAAAGAAATAGACTCAAAAGGTTTTTAGAGGGTGGGCATCCCCCATTTTTAGTTGAATTATTCAAAGAGTATTTTCAATACATGTACTACTCTACTGGACAAGTCTTGGGAATAAATGTACCCATAATAATTTCCATAGCCCCAATGGTTTTGGTAGCATACATACAAAATCAGGATGATAGACCCTTCGATTACTTAGAATATTTCACACAAGACCTCAATGATGTGCTTACCTCCATTAATAATAACAACATCTAGAATGCAAATAAAATTCATTACTCACATCTAATCTTATATGAAGGATAATCTATTGGATTATGGAGTGATCATTTATGAATAAGGGACGTAGACAATGATGAAAATGTTAGGCTAGTATAGATGTGGACTTCAATATGGGATAGAAGATGCACTAGATCACACCACATTTATTTTGAAGAATATTTTGTGAAGCCACTCTATAAGGTTCTTGGTCACCCTTGTAATTATAATCTATCATAAAAAATACAAAGGTTTTTATGACCTAAATAGAAATATTAAAGTGGATAAAGTTAACCATAATTGGGGAGACTAGTATGTCTATGAGGACTGTACCAAGATTAGGGTTTATGGTTTTGAAGGAAAACCTTTCCTCTTACCAAGGATAGCTCCTAATAGAGTGACATACCTAGAAATAGTTCTAGACAATTGGCTTATTCAGACTTCTTACCCTTGAAAATTTATAGCAAACAATCCCTTATGCCAAGTACTCGGTTTTGGTGATTTTACTTTTGTTTCAAATAAATGATATGAAGTTATTGATGATAAATTAGATCATTACAATCTACCAAAATGGAATGAGAGAAAATGGTTTGACCCTAAGAATTTCATGAACAATGCTTTAACTTGTTAGAAAAATTGAAAAGGTATAAGCATGAGCTCTTTGTGAATGATGATTTAATCAAGAATACTGATGAATACCATGCATCGAGAAGAAGGGATATGTATAACAAGATAATGGTGGCTAAATCATGGAGCAGGAGTCACAATCCACTCTATATTGTGGCTTTTCATGAGGTTGAAGACCTATTGGAGAGAATGGACATGATGCTTAATTCAACATGAAAATGAGTTGACCAAGGTTGTACCTCCTTCAACATTCAAGAGAAGAGGAGATGTTGGAGTAACACAAGCTGAGGATGTAACACCTTTTTGTCACATATCACCACAACCAACCCAAGACGTCAATTTTTCTATTGATACACATATGAAAAGTGAGGAGGATATTGAGGATGAAGTTGAATTTGAATAGACAAATGAACCAATTATTGAGAAGTATGAACCTCTTGCTAAAAGGAGTGTTATTGTGTTAAAAGAATCTAATCAACTCTTTGATGATATTAGGCACAATGCAAGATAGAAGATTACTTTAGATGATACTTTTTTCAAGTCTCCCGAGTTCAAGGAATTTATTTATGAATACAAGGGTAAGATGATAAGAGAGAAAGTAAA
>VDFB02083227.1:0-27609 GCA_007258455.2 Sequoia sempervirens
GATCTCTCTCTTTTTAATGCCTTTGAAATATTTCTAAGTTTGCCTAAATTTTCCTTTGAAATATTGTAGGGAATTTAAGATTAAAATTTTAAATTGTAAGATCATAAGCAGACTGCAACAGTCAACAGAAATCTGAAATAAATCATTCAGCCTGCATCAATGATCCTCGTATATATCTCAAATAAATCATTCAGGCTGCATCAATGATTCCTCAAATATATAAACCAATCTCTCAATCTTTTCAAAATAATTGGATAAATCTCACGGAAAACCAAAGTCATATCTGCACAATGGCGATTTCCATGTGAAATCACTCTTGAGAAATTGTGGGTTTCCGTCCTTCGATTTCTGCGATGAGGGCTTTTGTCCTTGAGTTAAAGGAATTACTTTTCCAAGCTAGAAAGGAGTAATTATCAAATAAATAAAGATGTATTCTTCGTATGATACTTCCTTTTCCTTGTTTGATGTCTCTTATAGATTTTTTTTTTCCTTCAATAGTCATGATTTTTCACATGCCCCTTGACTTTTGATTGAATTAAACTTCAGTTTTATATATATATATATATATATTATAATTTATTATTATTATAATTATTTCCAAAAGGGGACATTACAGTCCACCCTTCCCAGGATTGCTTGTCATCAAGCAATCACAAACTAAGATGCTCTGAAAATTCTTCACATGACTAAGTCTTTCTTGGAGATACCAGGATCCCAAATCAATCTTTGGAACATTAGGAATCCCTCTAATGATGCATTGTATTTCGTTAATTGCCTATCTGTTGCTAAGCCTTGTTGAACAACTTTGTCTTTCTTGTCTTCAAACAATTTTGCTGGATGATTCGTATTGTCTTGCAAATCTTCCTGAGGCATACCCAACTCCCTTAATTGCTCTGTCCCTACAACTTCTAACTTTCTAGGGGGCTATTGAGTTCACCATTCATCTTCTGATTCGCTACCCTGATATCATCAAAAGTTGTGAAACTTGAACCAAGATATGTCTCTGCCATTATTTCAAAATATGGGCTATCCCAATGGATAGACCTCTCTGCATCCATTTCAAGAAATAGACTATCTACAATCCAGTGGAAAAATTGAAAATTATTAATATTATCAAATTGGAAATTAGTTTCTTGTTTAGACCATTTGTATTGGCCTAATTCTAAACAATTGTTTTTTGAATCCTTCATTTATGATTCCCAATTAGTGTCGACATTCCCAAATTGCTTATCATTCATTGATGTTTTAACAATTCCTGCATACTCTAAACCAATGGTAGTAAGTCTTGAAACCTTTTCTTTAGCTTGTGGCTCAATGTGTTTACTTCTTCATATTCCACCTTATTTTCTGATTTCACTACAAATTTCCCTGGCTCTTTTTATAATGTCATTGCTTCTTTTCTTCAACACTTGTGGCTTGGCACCCAATATTCCTTGCATAAGAAGCAAAGAGTTTCTTTTGTAAGTTTGTTTAGGTTGTCTTTAACCATTCTTGCAATCGGATAAATTTTCTTTCGTTGATTGGTAGGAGATTCCTTAGAATGGAGTTGGGTTCAAGACATTGACTGCTCTAATGTTGTAACCTTTTTGATGACTTGTTGGGGGTTTTTGGTTCTAAATGTTCTTTTCTGTTTTTTTCTTTTCTTTTCTTGAAATATTAGTTGATCTTGCATTATAAAAATGAATAAACTAAATCTATCTTCTAATAGCTAGATCAAGTCTTGAGTATGCATCTATGTACTCATAAAAGGCATTTGCTGCCATGTTTGTCTCTTCCTCTTCTCGTGGTTGCTCATCTCCAGGTAAGAATGTGGGCTGTGCGATTTTGGGTGCTGATCCAACTGGAGTTCTATTGTTATATTCTGACCTTTAATGATTTGAATTACTACCTTCTCCTCCATTAGTTTGTGCAGGCCTAGGGGAATTGATTGTATTATTCATATTCTGAAAAGTTTGAAGGAGCAATTGTTTTGTTTGTTCATTTCTCTGCATACAAGCCTTACAGTCATTCTCTCGTTCTTCCTCTCAATCAGCAATCTTATTCTCCCTAATTTGGTTGCTAGCCTTTTGTAATGCTGCCTCTAGTAGTCTTTTCTTTTCTCTCTCGAAGGTCCTCTGGTCTCTTTAGCTCCACTATAGAAATTGGATTTACGCCTGTAGGCTAGCAGGAGTGCTGCTCTAATACCAATTGTAATGTTCCGTTCTAAAATTTCCTTATTTTGTCTTAATTGAATATCCCTAACTCACAATAATAATTGCATAGTTGATTATAAATATTAATTTATCCGAAAAATTATAATTTTGATTATATAATTCGGATTTAAAGCTTATGATGCACCTTAGAAAATATAGAACTTGTTCTTTTAACTCTGCTGTAATTCTCCTCCAATCTGCAGTGATCTCTCTCTTTTTAATGCCTTTGAAATATTGTAGGGAATGTAAGAGGAAAATTTTAAACTGCAAGATCATAAGCAGACTGCAACAATAAACAGAAGTCTCAAATAAATCATTCAGCCTGCATCAATGAGTTCTCATATAAATTGCAACCTCCAAACAGACTGTTAAGACCCTTTATTTCTGTAGAAAACCTCGCTTTTTGGTAGCAATCAGACTTAAGAAGGATTGGTCATTACAGCTGAGCAGTGAACTAGGAATTCTGAAACTTTGTGGCATAATTCCTTTGAGACTTGTGCAGCCAGCAGGGTGATTAAAGGTTACGCAGCCAATAAATAATGAATTGCCCTTTTGAGTTAATACAGACAAGGCAGATTGGTATGGCTTATTCTTTCCAAAGAAAACAAATGCTAGAAGAAAACCAATTACTCAAATATATAAACCAATCTCTCATTCTTTTCAAAGTAATTAGATAAATCTCACACCAAACCAAAATCATATTTGCACAATGGTGATTTCCATGTGAAATCACTCGAGAACTTGTGGGTGTCAGGTTTCTTGAATTTCTGCCATGCGGGGTTTCGTCCTCAATTTGAATGAACTGCAGTTCCAATTTCTGAAGGAGTAATTATCAAATAAATAAAGATATATTCTTCGTATGACCCTTCCTTCTCCGGAGCAGGCACGAAGAAGGAAGGGTCATATATATATATATATTTTAATTTATTATATTATTATAATTTATTATTATTCTAATCTCATATCCAAAAGGGGACATTACAAGGTAATCCATGCAAAAAATTGAATGTAAACCAACTCAAGTCTCTAGATGACCCCTTCAATTCAATTGTTTTGTCTTTAATTTGACGTATCTGACCTTGGTTGATTTTGTTATCTAGAATAGTCTCATGATGATGAGTTTGACAGCTCTCAAACCCATCAACTTTAGACATTCTTTCATTATTTCCTCTGTCTACTTGACAATGTCTTATCTTCTGCCTCTCAACATCTTGAATCTCTTTTCCATCGGTCTATGTGTAGATGTCCAATTGTTTTTTTGATCAACCTTTTAGCTGGCCACATCATGTCTATATCTTGCCTATTGTCATGGAGCTTTAAACTGTTGGCACTTCTCAGGTAGAGTACAAACCGTGGATCTCTATTCAACACTAGTATAGCAGCATACCATTAGTACATGACATACATGTAAATTTAGCTGTCACTGGATGCGATGTCCCCTTTTTCTAGGCCAGTATCTTTTGCAGAGGTTAGTCCATCACTTGGTCCACGTGGACTAATAGGATGGTTAGGGGGCCCTTTGAGGGTGTTGCAGACTTGTTCAGTCTAACCTTTTTGAGCTCAGTCAATTTTTTTTCCAGCCTAGTGTTTACCAAGGAGTTTGCAGAAGCTATTCGGTTATTTTAACCATACTTACTATTTTTAGTAAGTCAGATGGACATTTCGTCCATACTTACTATTTATAGTAAATCACTAGTATGGTCAGTTGGCAGAGTTACTATATATTGGGCATGATGGCAAATTTATATTCTGGATTAATATTGGTCTTATTATGGTCCTTTGCATTTATTTTTAATAACGTTATTAAAATATATTTTAAAAAGGACTTTATATTACAGGGGACATAAGTGATTTTAAAAAGAATACTTTATAAAATAAAGTATTGTGCCCAATTAAATAAAATATTAAAGGGGATATACTTCAAGGGTTGTGCGTTGTGTTTTCAGAGATTGTTTAGAAATTTACTGGATAAATTCAGGGGTTTGCCTGGTGATCACATTTTAAAATCTAATTCAGTTTGGAGCTCAAGATTGTAGTTAAGATTTGAAGGCATTGGTACAGGAGTATTGGACGCCATAATCAGGGGTTTGCAATATTAGCCATGGTGATTATTATATTCAATGTGGAGTCTTCACACTACAGCTGGGCGGAGGGTTTGAGGAATAACATTGCATTTGGTGTTTGTGCTGCATCTTCTTTTTGTTGAACGTTGAGAATGGAGACAATATATTGCTGATTGTACTAAGTTGCATTGGACCTAGGCGTGTGATTGAAAGTTCATTGTTGCACATACTGGAGCTGGCGCATACAGTCAATTCCATATCAGGTCTGGACGTGAGGCTTAGAGAAGGTTTGTTTGCTGCTGTGGCTGTGGTTTTGCATGAAGGACGTGGCCTCTCTTTAATCTGCAATGCGACACTAAATTCCCTGCCGTGGACTGTCCATTTGGGGTTACTGAGCATGTAAGTTTGGGCAGTGCTAGCGCTGTTATTTTCTGTGTGCTGGGTGTGAATATAGGAGCTTGACGTGGACATTGTGTGCTGGGAATATCTGCTGCAAGGGGTGACTGTAACAACCAGCTGCCATTACTCTTCAGCCATCCTTGGCATGCATACTAAGGGACGGCCTGCTACAAGAGTCTAAGTGGTATTTATTAGCTGAGAGTCTAATTGTGATTTTTTCTGAGTTTGCTTATTGCTGTCTTTTCTGTGATTTCAGAATTATAAGTGTTAAGAATTTCTGTGCTATTTCAATGTATTGAAAGGAATACACAGCTGAAGTATTGTTAAGTTGGAATTGTCAATTTATTGAAATTGTTGAATGAATTTGCAAACTACAACACCTTGGAAGTTATCAGACTTGTTTACATGCCACTTGTTTGACAAGATGTCTCCCATATGTGAAACAATCGAGTATAATCACAAGTTAAAACTTGGATTGGGGGGGAGCGGGGGAGGATATTACACTGGAAAAGACCTTGCCACTATTTTAGTGGTACATAAATGATCTCTGAACCTTGTAGAACAATCTCGGTATAATCTTCTTGGTTGAGTTCAGGGGAAGGTGGATAATGGTGGTTATGGCCCTGGAGTTGCTCCATTGCTGCTTTGATAGGCACAAATTGTGAAAGATGGATCTTTTGTTGCCATTATTCTCTAATGGATTTCTCCATGATTCAAAAATTGTCTAATGTTGTCCTTAAAAAGCATCTAATATAGACTTTTAGATTGCGAAGCCCAAATTCTTGATTATAATAGAAATGCTACATATTTGTACAATTTATATCTCATGAAGGCTCAAAAAGAATCTGTTCATTCAATTAAATGCCATAACAAAATGCATGAGCATTTTTCAGTCCATACTCGTATATAATGTAAATGAATAGAAAACCTGCTCTGATAACATTAGCTTCACTTTTCAACTAGATTGGCTACCTCTGTATTTCTCTTTTTACTGCTTCATGTTTTCATTTTATGAATCTATCTTGTGGTTGAAAACTGAAAAGAGATATATAACACAGAGAACGCAAAGCACAGTTTGGAGTCATGAATTTTTTTAGAGGAGTATCCAGTATGTGTTTAATAAATGAAAACTAGAAGATTTACAGGTGAAGCTTTGAAAGTAATCTGTTCGTTGAATTAGAGGCTGTAACAAAATGCATGACCGTTTTTCAGTCCATACTCATATATAATGTATGTGAACAGGAAACGTGCTATTATAACATTAACTTGTATTTTCAACTGGATTGGCTACATGGGAATTTCCCATTTTGCTCCTTCATGATTTCCTTTTATAAATCTATTTTGTGGTTGAAAAGAGATACATTACACAAAAGGCAAAGCAAAGTTTGAAATCGTTATAATTTTTTAGAGGAACATGCAATTTGTGTTTCATAATGAAAACTGAAGATTTACAGGAACTCCAAGAATTTTTGAATTCATTTCAGGTGCTTCCATTCTCTAGATTATCTTTCAAAGCCATAATGAGTTTAATCTGGGAGTATGCCCTCATTCTATAAAACATTAGTTTATAGTAGAAAATGTTGCTATTTTGATGCCTTTTATAGAGATTAAACTTTAAGTTAAAAGCTAGTAGAAATATTCAAGTGCTCTACTATTTTTTCAATAGGCTAAAGCTTACCTGCTCGGTTCTTAGTTTATTCTACATTTGCCTGTAATGATTTGCTAAATTGAAAGTTCATTCCAATGTTTATGAGTACTATTAGTTCTTATGTGAATATTAACGAATCATTTTTGTGGTAAATCAATACCTGGTTAATTTTAGCACACATTGTAATGAGTTATCTTAAATTATTGAAAAAAATGCTTTTCCCATAGAGGATTATTATCCTCTCCTAAAAAGTTGTAACGACCTATTCTAAATTTTTTCCAATTTTGCTCCAAACATATAAAGATAGCAAGTAACAAAGGCAATACAATAAAAATTTTCCTTTCTTCATTGATAAATGTATACAAGTTTCAATATGTTTCCACATGAATTCCATTTTCATTGCAAATATAATTCAAAGTACAAAAGTAATACAATTACATACATAGCTCGAGAGCTTTTGAACAAATAGCAGTAAGAAGGTCCAGGTTCCTTTCCTTTCAAATCTTGGTACATCGACCGCTTTTCCGCCAACCACAGACTTATAATGCGGTCCCCCGCACATCCATTATTCAATAGATGGCCCTCCCTTCGTCAAAGAGATTGGTGGGGTACCCTTTAACGATTACCAACTGAGCATATTGTTGTGTCCTACACAACTAGAACCTTGCTATTTCACAATCTCGAACTAGTATAAGGATCACAATGAACTAACAGTGTAGTCTCAACTATCTCACACCTAAGTGGATGTCGTACATTTCACTACTTTGGCCAAAGTATTCTCATTCAGTACTTCAAATGAAGGTCATCTATCATATACACTACTTAGGGCCGATTTGACTTAAGACTATCTTACACTACGTGTAGGCTATGTCCTTCAATGGATATTCAGTCACCCCAGACTACCTACTACAAACTATCTACTTAAAAACAAATCAGTGTACAAGTGTCTTGTTTCATAACTCCTAATTAGGAAATCTTTATCCGAAGAGTGCTTGGCTTGTCTCAGTTAACCTAATAATTTAAGCTTAAGACCTTACTTGTTTCTGCCTTCATTTCGATCCTAATAGATACTAACTACTTCATCGTATTCTCCATATATGGAGATCATACAAAACATGCAATATTCATTCTTAATGCATTTAAATCCTTTCCTTTATCTTTTCCCTTGTTTTCCCTCTTATGCAAAATAAATCAACCATTCCCCTAAGTTCTTTTCACGTAAACCCCCTTTTCACAAATTCCCTTTTATGCATAACTTGTAAATGTTCTTCTTAATAGTTCTAACTTCTTAAAACTATGAAAAATAAACAAACACAAGATAATAGAAACCAACACTCAAATTAAGGTTACAAAATAAAGAAGATCCATGCCTATATTAAAGCTTCTCCTTCCAAAATTGTTCTTCCAGTCCCTCTTTCAAACAAGCTTCCAGAATAACAGAGACTTCTCACTAAGATTGGCTTCTCAATGATATTTTCTCACTCTATAACGAACTCCCTACAAATCTTCTCTTAATAATGAATCCACCACTAATTTCCTACTCAACTATATACTCACAATAACTTCACTCTCAACTTAAATTGGGATTTTCACTGTTTATGGCAATTGCTAGTAAAATCATTGTATTTTTCTCTCGGCAATACAGAGTATGCAAGCAGTATAATGAAATGGGGATGAGAGCTCAAGGAAAAGCAAAACTAGGATTGCACAAGTGATGATACATTCAATGGCATGGCGTCTATATATAGGGCCCGAAATGCAACGATTTCCACTTATGGAGGCATGTAGAATGACAACACCATGCCCAGAAACATTCAAAGTTAGACTTGGCGGGTTTCTAAACCCTTATTTATCAAAAATGAGTGTGAATCGACTTCATTTGAGCCAGCAAATCAAGACTTAATCAACTCAGAAAGGGAAAAACGCCACCTACAGGAACTTACTAGCTATGGCACCCAAGAAGAAATGATTCACCATTTTAGTGAATCGGTCGAGGTAAATTTTGCAACACCTCATACATTGTAGGCTGCGTCGCCCTCTTTCCAGCACTTGTTTGAAAATTTCCTCCAGCATTTCCTGCATTTTCTTCCAACGCCATTTCACGGGAAAAAACCTTCTTCAGAATTTTTTTTCCTTTTTAAATATTCACCTCAAATATTTCGATTTGTCTATAGTTTTTGAACTCTTTTCAAATGAAAAGGCTTGATTCTCCCTTAGTTTAAGAGATTTAATTTATTTTTCCATAGTTTCATTCTTAAATATTTACTCCAAGTAAAAATTTAAATCTTTTAATATTTCACTTTAGAGTTTTAAAATATTTTAAACTTTAATAATTACTCTAAGTGAAATATAATCTATTTTCACTTTAGAGATTTATAATATTAAAATATAATTCCTTTATATATTTTATTATATAAATATTATTATAGTCCTAAATATATTAAACATATATATATATATATATATATATTAAATACCCAAGTAATTATTAATATATATATTTATATTTTAATATAACCATAATAATATTATATATAATTACATGATATATTATTACATATATATATTATAGATATATTTAACAAATATATAAATATATTGTGAGCCAGTCAGCAACCCGATATATATAAATAAATATATATATATTTTTACGTAAAGTCATCAGGGAATAATAATATTATATCAATATCCACAAATAACAGGTAGTGTGTGTGTATATATATATATATACACACACCCACTTAACCTATTCACTTATGTCCATTCATGTTATCCTCACAATGATCATAATACTGTAAGTCTGATAAACAAACAATCATCACTCACAAAGCACAAAGAAGTAACCCAGACTCCTAAAGCCTATGGATGACTTATCAAGACCAACTTATCTGACTTAGCTTACTCAGTCTAAGGAACGTGTGTGTGTATGCTCAAATGGTTCTTGTTACTGTTTACTCGACCAAGCTCCTCTCCCGAGTGATATTTCTCCTCTGCTTGGAGGAATGGTCCTCATACCTACATCCACTGTCATAAACTCATGGCAATCAATTGCTCACAACAATAGCAGTATATATAAACTTCACATGATTCATCAACCTTATAATGCATATTTTCACCATGAATAACATCAATTTGTTGGCGTTTAAATTCGCACCTCTGGAATGTGGATTTGAAACAAACAGCTATGCGTAGTTAAACTGCTCTTCAAATTAGAAGGGGAAGCTCCCTCTTGCTGATGGTATGAAAGAAAGTAAATTAAATCTAATTCGCCTATCTTTTTTGTTCAGCTAGAGCACAAGGTTTATAAAACACATGACGCTGCAGCTGATTTTTTTGATTAAGAATTCCAACTACAACTAACCTATGCTAAAGATGTTTCTAATTTCTCAAGTAATACATAGAGCAAGAGAAAATAGAAATAAACAAGGTTCGATTATCTGACAAATTGCTTAAATAAACTCTTTCCCAACTTACATCTACTTACTTTCAATGTAGGCTAAAATTAAGATCACATAAACATAACACAATAAACGTACTTAGACAAACTTTCCTCTCAACATACATCTACTTACTTTCAATGCAAGCTGAAATTTAAGATCATATAAGTATAACACAATAGACATAAATTTGAGACATTATATCGAGGCAAAAGAGGCACAGGGCTTTATTTCTCAAACTTTTGGAACAAAGATTATACTAAACACATGCACGGAACAAGAAATTGCAGCTAAAGAGGCTTGCAATCTTGTTCTTACACAAAGAGAACAACAATTACAACAACTACTTGTTGGCTAAAAGAGACTCAACAATTCGCTATCATAACACAATTGAACAACACTGAATAACAAATAGAAGGCACTATAGGCTCAGCGTTTTGTTATCACTAGCATGGTTAAAGAAAACTAATGAGCAAAGGCTCTTATTTATAGGCAAGCAGAGGAGTAGGGAACCCTAAAATCTCCTTGCTTTCAACTAGGGCTTGCTCAACAAGCAAGCTTTATTTCCTGTGGGACGCCCCCCCACCCCCTACGCCCCGCCCCTGTTGGGACTGGGGGACGGCCCCATTTTTGAAAACTGGGGGACGGCAGGGGACGCGTCCCTTAAAAGGGGGACGGCTGGAAAATAAAAGGGGACGCCTAGGCGTCCCCGAAACGGCTAGGGGACGGCTAGAAGTCCCCTAATCGTATCGGGGACGCCCAGGAGTCCCCCTTTTGTCAAAGTTTAAAAATCTTTTAATTTTTGACAAATTAAATAAAAATTGCTTAATAATATTAAATATTTCATCATATTTGATAAAAAAATTAATTTTTAATTGCTTGTAAGTTAATTATATTATGAAATAAAATAAAATTGCATGATAATTAATAAATAATAAATATTAAATATTATTATATTTCATTAAATAAAAATTTGATAAAACATTTAATTTTTAAGCATAGCTATTTAATATTATAATTTATTGTCAAATTAAAAAAAAAATACGAGTAATAAAATGAATTTTTAAACAAACTATTATTTAGTTTAAATTTAAAATAATAAAATAATAAAATTAAATTAAAATAAGCATTAACTATTTAAAATTTTAATATTATTGTAAAATTAAATAAAAAATTAAGAATAATAAAATTGATTTTTAAACAAACTATTATTTTTAAACAAACTAGTTAGGCAGATTGATGAGGAGGAGGTGCAACTGGGAATGGTTGGCCTTCCTTTGGATGATCCACTTCAGGCAGAGAGTGACAGTGACACAGATAGTGCTTTTGATATTGATAGCCCGAATGAGGCATAGTGTCATAGATTGACAGATTGTTGTATTTAAACTTTAAAGTTTGAGACGTTGATCTTTGAGTTATTTAACTTTAGTGTTAAAACTTGAACAAAATGCTTTTATATTTAATTGTTAAGTTATTGGCATTGCTGTTAGTGTTTACCTTTATGTTTATATTGTTGTTATACTATTGCTATATTGTTGTTATACTGTTGTTATACTCTTTATCTATGCACGTATTGTCATATTGAAATTGTTGCACATATTTGATATTTCAAATTGCTCTCTTTCTCTCTCTCTATATAATATATTTTTAAAAATTCATATATATATGTAATTGTGTGTATATATATATATATATATATATTTATGAAAAATTTCTATATCGCCGTCCCCCTGCCGTCCCCAAAAATCTGCCCTTGGACTGCCGTCCCCGAAACTCGTCCCCTGCCGTCCCCCCTTCCCCGTCCCCGAAACACCGTGGAACACAGTTTATTTCTAAATCTAGAAAGAAGATAACATCTAACACCTGAGAAAGTAGGAAAAGCTGGAAACGCCAACTATTACAATTTATCTTCTTTCTCTTCTTCAAAGAATGGATAAGAATTGTTCCAAGAATAGAAAGAAAGCGGAAAGGAAGCTTCTAGATGAAAGCCACTTTAAATCTCAATGACATCTGCTAAAAAGCAGGAAACTCTGTCCCGGTTAGGTGCATCTATACCATCAATAGCAAAGTTACTCTTTTCCAAGATTTCTTCACCATCTGCGATTGATCTCAGGAAATCTTCAACCTCATTGGCCACTTTCTTGAACCTTGCTGACATCATGAAAATTTGACTTGACAGAGTCTTTTGTTTCTCCTTTCATCCACTTCTGAGCAATCTTCTTATTGTACTTGTCCTTGTGCATCTCCCATATCCTTTCACATTCGCCCTTTGAGATAGTGACACTTTCAGGCTAAGGGGGAATTGAGAAGCATTTCTCAATCATGTCAAGTTACAAACTACAAATTAATTTGCCATCAACTGATTGGATCTCCCGTGTCGCCGAATTGTAATGCTTGATGCAAGCAATTACAAACTCGAGGCTCTAAACTGATATAGGAATAGACGCTGCTGCGAGGAGTCCAGAGTGTCCCAAGTTTCTGATTGTAGTGTTGCCTGCGCTTTCCAAAGCGTGTAGATCAAACACTGGCTTGATGCGATGCAAGTTCGTCTCAACTGTTTTGATGTAATGTCCCCATTTTAGTCAGTTCTCAGGAGCAGTTGAGTTAGCCTATCTCTTGGGCCCTTGTAGGCTGACAGGATTTGGTTAGAGGTCAGTGGCTTTATTTGGTGGGTTTTGTCATTTCCATCCTTTGAGTTCAGTGATTGGCTCACAACAGGGCTTGGCAGTTCAGCGATTGACAGCTTCTAACGGTATGCCGATATGTTGAGATATGAGCGAGATATTAATATTTCAATGGATTAAAGTGTTTTTAATTTATTTGACGGAATATTATAAAGTCAACTTGATTTTATAATAAAGTGATCACTTAAATTTATTTAAGTGAAAATTAAAAGCACTTTATTGAAATATTTCATTAAGTGATTAATTAAATCACTTAAAGTTGGGCACCCAAGTATTCAAGTGGCAACTATTGAAAAGTGACTTAAATATATTCTAATATATTTAAGTGGCATAAAAGTGGCGTCACTTCTTGGGATGCATGCCTTTTTGGCCTTATAAGGCAAAGCAAAGGAAATTAAAACTCATTATTGATTATTTGACATTTTCTTTGGCTTTGGCTGAGTTTTGCTTCTCTGAGACAAGGATTTTAGGAGATTTCGTCTCTGGAGAGCGACAATTCTTCACAGATTTGTGATTGTGAGACTGTGAAAGATTAGTTGAATGATTGCATCAATGGGAGCTTCATCCAGAAGTTCTACAGTATTTCAATAGAGTTCTTTGCTTAGTTTGTTTACAGAGGTTTTCGATAATTGACAGGGAATTTGAGAGGTTGGCGTCTTCTTTCCTCTGGAAGATATGTTCCTTTCATGGCCGTACATTTCATGTTGAATCCGTACTTTCTCCTTGAAGCGCGTGGCTCATCTGGCAAGGGCGTGTGAGTTTCTTGATGCAAACGCCTTCCTTTTTGAGAGTTTCTTTGCTTCATCTTTGGCGCCTAGCTTCTACAACTCTTTTGCCTCAGTCTTCAGGCAAGAGAAATCATTATATCATCTTCTACACTTGGATTTGTCAGTATTCATCATTCTTGGCTAGCAAACTGGACTAATTTCTTAACAAAATAATCTGGAGCATTTCAGAAACTTTCTTTAAAAAACTTAAAACACAAGAAGATAAGAAAATACTACAGGGGTTTGGTTGGAGCCAGCTGGGCTCATCACATTTGATGAAATCGTGGTAGAGAGCTGATTTGGTCTTGAAATCATTGGGAGTGTACTCCATTTGGAAAACCTTGAAGAATGACTGTAAACTCGCCTGGGTTCAGACAAGTTTTGAGCAACTTACTATTTTTAGAATGCTGGTTTTTCTTCCTCAAATGGACAATTTTTTGAGAATTTTTTTTGAGATATGGGTTTTGCTCAAAATTTCGTTGCAAGACAGCCCAGATTATCCGTTTTTGAAAATCTTGAATTTAGACTGAAAAAGCATCAAACCCTAATTTCTTAATTTTTTCATTGAAAAAGCTGTAACCTGGGTTTTGTTCAAAATACAATTAGAAATGGACCCAGTTGATCAGATTTGAAAAACACTGAGGGCTGATCGAAAAAGCAGCCAACCCTAGAATTTGAAGTTTTCTTGAAAAAAAGTTGTAATATGGGTTTTCTTCATAAGACTGCTTGGAGAGGACCCAGACGATTGAAAATTGAAAACCCTAAAGATTTCACCGACATGCAAAGAAAAAGCAGCTGCTGCAACTTGATAAAAATTTCTTGAAAATTCTTCAGAAGAATGAGATGAAGAGACCCAAATGGCTGAAAAATGAAAATCTTGACCTTGTCTTTCAAAATTTTAATGTTCTGGATGAAAAAGCATGAAAAAGCAAGGGTTTATGCTGCTGGTCTGAAAAATTTGATGAAGAATCAGCAAACTTGAGTTCTTGAATCTTGAAATAAATCCTCAAAGTTGCTGCTCCACTCTTAAATAGCTTGAAATCAGCAAACTTGAGTTCTTGAATCTTGAAATAATGATGAAAATTGCATTGAAGAGACATCTTAAATAGACTTAGGGTTTGAAATAGCTTTGCTTTCTTTTGTTTTTATCCATGCAAACCCTAAAATCTTCTCATGCATTGAACTTGGACATTCACTTCAACTTGCAATTTTGAAAATTTTGGAAATTTGGCCAAGTCATGACAAGTTGGGCGCCCTTTCTCTCCAAGGGCGCCAACTTCCCTCAGACTTGGCCATTTTCTGGGGTTTTTGAACTTTTAACAATTTTGAACCCCTACTTTCACCCTGATTTCCGGCTTCCAGATTGATCCGTTTGATGAGTTGGATGATTCATCGCGAAGCTTGTCTAATTGTAAGAAGATCGTTCTGGAGGCGTCTCTGGCTAAAAACATTGTTTTGACCTTCAAATTCATGGGAGACTATTTCCTCCAGGGGCGCCCATTTTGTTCAGAGTTAGCCATTTTTATGTTCATGAAGTTCGTCTTCTTTCCCTTTGATCTTCTGATGAATTCTCGATTCCAGGAGCTAGAATGATTGAATTGACTGGCTGATTGCTTTGTTAGATAGCTTAACTGAATCAGACAAGATGATGTTGGGAGCTACAACTGCAAATTTTATCATTTCAGGCTTCAAAATCTTTGGCGCCTATTCTCCCTTGGGGCGCCCATGTTCCTCAGAGTTAGAAATTTTTCTATATTTTCCACTTTGCTTTTGATTTTCATCATTTTACATGTATTTCCCTCTCTGTTCTGCCTTCGGCATCTGATGACTGACAACTCGGATTGACGTGTTGTTGATCTCGTTGGAAAGCTCAGTCAATTCAGAAGAAGTCATGTTGGAAGCTTTACTGGGAAATTCATCTGTTTAGACTTCCAAAAGCTTGGGCGCCCTTCTTCACCAGGGGCGCCCATCTCTACCATATTTAGCCATTTTCACCTAATGTTCATCTTCAAATTTGAACCTTCATTCTGTATTTTCAACTTGATCGGGATTTGTCGGAGATTTACAAGTTAGATGCTTGGACGAAGACATTCATTGTGAAGTTGGTTGAATTCTGGATAGATTGAGCACATTTGCAAACCCTTACTGCTGAGTTAGGCCCCTCAAAAAGCTAGGTGCCCCTGGGCATCTGGGGCAGTGAAAGTTCCCAGAGTTAGAAAATTTTCTAATATTCTCATGATTTCCATTCTGTCTTCTGTTTGAAACTCCTCTATTTGATCTCGAATCCTGGGCGACTGGATGGTCTGATGATTGTACTACCGGACTCGCTGCGGAGCTGAGAGGATTCTGAACAACTATGCCTGGGAGCTCAAACCCTAATTCCATCATTTGATGCCCTAAAAAGATGGGCGCCTATTCTCTCCTGGGGCGCCCATGTCAAGCAGACTTAGCCAAATTTCTACAGTCTTCACCCTCGTCCTTCGTTCTTTGAGCATGTTCTTCAACTCATCTTCTGTTCAATGCTCGAACGTTGACTCTGTAACCTTGTAGCTGACTAACCTCCATTGATGACTTTTGAAGCTCCTGAAATGCTTTCTTAAATTGCAAAAGCAATATAGATCCACTAGGGTAAAACTGATTATTTCTCGATTCTGACTGCACCAGCCTTATGTGGAAGTATTTTGAGCCAATCAAAATTAGTTTGAACCCCAACGGACCAACTTTCTATTTTTAGAAAATTTTGCCAATATCTGTTTCGAAAGAAACCCAGAAAAACCTAGAAAACTACTATTTTCAGAAAATTTCTAAAAATAGTAGTTTTCCTAAAAAGTAGGGATGAAAAACTGAGATCTAGGTTTTGTAGATTAGGTCGCTCTAAGCAGACCCAGATCGTCAGATTTTGGAAATTTTGAGTTTTTACCCCTCATGCAAGACATGCAGACCCAAATTTTGACCATTTTGACAGTTTTAACAAGACTTTTACTCATTTCTTCAAAATATCTAAGTGTAGCAAAATTTTTAATTTGGGGTACACCACAATTGAAACAACATAAAATGAGACAATCATTAATGTACAACACTCATATTGATAACAAGGTGCAACATATCTTATTCATTCACAAAATTGTCTTTTACAATCACTTATTCCCTATGCAATACTAATATCTTAGTAGCTATACAATCGGGGTATAACAAAAGTGCATGAAGCTTTTTGCTGCATTAAAACAAGAAAATAAATGAGAAAAATCAGAACTTGCAGGCTTTATGATACACCAACCTTTTGTCTCTTGTCATTGGACCATAGCTGGGGATCCAATGTTCTCTTTAGATTTTTTCCCTTTAAAAGATATTTTGATTCCCATACTCGATAGAAACTGTTTTATTATATATATGCTTCTTGATTGGATAGAAACTTGATTGTGTTTTACAGGTCAGCTTCAGAAGTTATTGGACACAAGCCCTTTTGGAAGTTCTACGTGGCCATGGAGGGAATTTATCAATTAAGGTGAATACTTCATTTCATGTTTTTAAGACTCTTTTTGCTTCTGCCAATGTTTAGCAAGTCCATTAAAATAATAGGTAATGACAAGTTTCTTTTCCAGGATCTAAGTTCCATGACTGCCATCCGCAGTGATGACATTATCAACACTTTGCAGGCATTGAATTTAATCAGGTCACTGTCTGTACTGCCTCTCTATTTGTGTTTTTTGTGTGGGTCATTGGGTGATACACTTATCTATTATCTCCCAGGAAAATATAGACACAAAAATAGAAGTACTCAAATGTAGGGTGTATAAAAGAAGAGAATAGAGTCAAATATAATGATGCATATGTATTGATGACAGATGAGTGTAAAATTGGTAAAACAAAATAAAATAATTAAAAAATGCTGCATATATGGGGACATGGCTATCCAACACATGTAATTAGAAACAGGACAGCAAACCTGACCACATGCAAGCACCCTAACTTCCTCTCATTGGAAGCTCTTTCACAATTGATCCCACAGAAACCCATTTATAAGAAGTCAAGAGATAAAAGATCTTAAACAACTTACCAACATGAGCCTGCAAAACAAAAAGAGTACTATGCAGGTGCCAGGATAACTTAATATACTGTATCCCTGTATAACAACATGCAACACAGGTGTACACTTGGATAAACATAGGCTAGCTGTATTAAACATGAGCTAAATTGAGTGGCACCTTTCTTTTCTTAATAAACATTCACTAACATTACAATCATGCCATAGCTGTTTCGAAAAGAAGGGATGGTTCATAGTGTATCATTCCTTAAATATTCCTTATTGTAGGACCTGTTCTATGATATCCACTCAATTTGAAGTCCTGCTTCAGTTTATTTCTATATGCAGCTTTTGACTTTTGAGGCAAAGCTATTATACAGCCCTGAAGAAAATGTAAGCAATAGAACAGCTCATCACAAATGGCAAGAAGGGAACTAGTTGAGGTCATCCACTACAATAAACAAAATTTTGCGTTAAAAGGGGCACTTAATGCAGTGAATGTTACAATGGCTGATTTACTTTGACTAAATGAAAAGTGGTGTAGGCTGTGGAAAATAAATTAATGTTTTTCTTTTTTTCCTTCTTTATTTGTAAGATAACACTGTTATAATAATCCTTGTCAGCATTTGGTAGTGATGTAAGGATATGAAGCTTTGATTATTCTAAATTTTCGAACTACTTGAGTTACTATTGCTATTGATATTCTTTGGTACTGTAGTCTAGAATTTACTAGCAAACATTTTGGGATTGTTGCCTTTGTGAACTTTGGGTCAGTTGAAATTGGTTTCAAAGAGTACATTGGTTAACGCTAGCTTTTGATGATTACACATAAATAATGGGAATATGTATGGATCAGCCAATTGAAGAAGCAGTTGAAACAAATCAAGAAAGTTGTTAATGGGGATTTTAGGTGTGACAACAGGGTGTGAGTGAGTGCTCACTTGAAAGGGTTTTTACTCCCCAAAGGCCTTGGATTCCTTCCTAGAGGTCTTGTATGTTTATTGGAAATTTTTAGTTGATTGCCACACAACAGGATACTGGTTCTATTTGGGTTTACTGAGAGTGTACAGTTTGTTTGTTAAAATGTGCTTAAATGGTTTTGGTGTTTGCGTATTAACAAAGTGGAATGATATTGCAATAAGGTCAAAACGACATTGGAAACAACCATCCAATCTAGGCCTACTCTAATCCTAATCTAATCATGATTCCAAGGAAGAACAAAAGATAAGAAAGGCAGACAGAAAGGAGGGAAATGAACCTGATAATTAGAAACAAAGATTGTTGGTTTCCAAGCTGTTTGAGTAAATTTCCAAACGATCCGAGCCATAGTTAGTTTCAACACAACCTGAGGGCAAGGACAATGTGATTTTCTAAGGTTTCATTTCCTAATCTTCACAGAGAAAACCATTCACAGATGAGCAGACCTATGTCAAAAATTGAAAACAAAGAATTGTATTAAATGCTAGCAGTGGTACAATAACTTTTGGTTTTCTCTTTATTTCCTAATTTTCCAAGCTCAGTATGAAGCCAATTGATAAAGACAGCCAACAACCATAAGCATGTGTTACAGCAACCCAAATCAGGCAAAACAATTTTCTAATAGTACAGAAGATCATATGTATCCACAGGTGACAACTCATCCATGGTGGTTAGATAATCCATATGAGAATTTCCGTTGTGAAACATGGACAAACTTTAGATTCTTGAAACGTCTCCTTGGCTGTTTGCGACAACAGTCCCCTTGGAAAAGCTTCTCAAGTCAGCTGCCAAGGCAACATGATTTTGCAAGATCTCACGATCATCCACCATTTGTCATCAACTAATGCAATTGATCATAGGGGCTTGACACCTGATTGTCTTCTTCAATCGAATTTGAAGCTTCCTTTGAAACCTTTGGATCAACTTGGTACAGGGACTTACCTGCCAAGAAACAACTAAGCTATGATAGAATATTTAAATTCAAAACAGAATTAATTTTCATAAGACAAAAAAAAAGAAAGAAGCTAAACAACAAATCAAGAAAAAACACATCACCTAGGAATCATATATTTCTGCTTGTTGAAACATACCTTTTGTTTTTGGTTTCCCTGCCACAAAAATTCATAGTCAAAAGCGATTGGTTACTTTAGTCTATGGTGGAATCTAGTTGGATTAAAATAGTGCATGCCAAAGGAAATAAAATTGGTCCACTGAAGGAGTAACCAAGGATGAGCTCAAAAATCTAGACACGAAGTCTTGGTAAACTGGATATCATAAGTTGGATGTGGTGTAGATATCAGATGTTTGAAACTTCTATTTATAAATTTGCATGGGGTAGGAAATAACCAAGTGTTTAACACAGTATTGAGTCTTGAAGCTCTTTAGACCACAAGTTGGAAATCAGGGCACTTTTCACATTTGACCCTTGGTTTGAATTTGATTTAGTAGACACACCAGATGCATAAAAGTATCAGAATTGTTCCTAGACTGCAGCATACCATGATTAATCAAGGTTTATTAGGGTTAGGTATGAACACATGGAAAACATTTTGTAAATCCAAATGCAAGAAATATAAAACTAGAGCCCATAAAAATTTGGATCAAGTGAGATATTGCAGAGAAAAACATGTTAAAATGTTTCAAAGTACTACAACAAACATCTGATGCAAGATTTAAAAAACATGGTTTAATAAAAGCAAGGATGTAAAGCCTTGCGAGTACTCACAAGACTCACACGGCTAAATCGGCAGCAAGTTACTTGCAGTAAAACTCGTTGCCGATTTTTCCTCTTACTCACTGCAAATTTTCAAGTAAAACTCGTAAAAAATCATGCTATTTTTGCCAAAAATCGGGAAAAAATTGCTGAATTTTTTTTCTAAAACCTAACGTCACCAGAAGTCGCGATTTGAAGTGTTATTTTTGCATTTTTGAGACGTGATTTTTGACCCAGGGCACGAGCACGGCTCCACAAGCACGCAATTGCAAGGGCAATTATTGTCGTGCCTTTTCAGGCACCTCCAAATTTCCAATCATACCAAATCCAATATGTCGCAATCTTCTAAACTTTATAATATATTTTTATATTAAATTATTAATAATTATATGTTATAATAATATAATATTATATTTATATTAATATATATTATATTACAATATTTATAATATTATTATCTTATAATCATATAATTAATATTTATATTACTATATTATTAGTAATTATATATATATATATATTTATTTATTTTATTTATTTTTATTAGACTGCAGGAATCGGTTGGGTATCCGTCCCCCTATAAATTGCAATGCGCTTGGTAAACTTTTTTCACGTGACCGGTGGTGCTGGCGCGACATGTCCTTCGATACCACGGGTTCGGGGGTGACTAGACCTCGTGACCTCTTGCCTGCAGCAGCATGCTTTAGCCAATCAAGCTAGGCCCCCCGCCCCATTAGTAATTATATATTATAATAATATTATATTTAATGTTTTTTGTCAGATCAATTCCTCATTTTTTTTTGTCAGATCCATGAATTGAATCCACAAACTCAAACCAGGGAATTTTAAACATTAGCATGCAAACATGTTGATTGTATTTGTGTTGGGCGTTGGCTTGGTCATGTTCAATAATATGATGGAAATCAGTAATATGTTCTACATATTTAGTATATGTGTTTGTTTTTGAAGAATATTTTAAAAACTTGTGTATTTTCAAATGTACAATAAATTTGCTGAGTTTTTCCTTGAGCTTTTGTTGAGTCCCAAGTTTTTAAAATTGTTGGGCTTGTCGAGTTATTGTCGAGTATGAGTTTTACAACTATGAATAAAATTATTTCCGATCTAGGATTTTCCTTTAACTTACCTTAGTTGAAAAACTTGGATGTGAAGTCCAATTGAATACAAATATAGACGTGAGAAAGAGTTATTTTTGATTAAATACCATCTTAATTTTCCTTGCATAAAAAATGTAAAATAAGATAAAGGCCCTCCAATGGAGGAACATATGTGATGGGAAATTAAAACAGAACCCAAACAAGTTTGCGATGTGGTAGAAATTCACATTACCAGAGTTTGTGCCCATTATGCTATGTTTTGGGATCTCACACCAGCTAGAATTTGGAGAAAAAGCTCAAGGAAACCTGATGTGACAAATGGATAAAACTAGTTTTGAAGCTGGAGATCAAATCTTAAAGAGGATTTAAGGCCACAAGGTAAAAAGAACAACTTTGGGTGTGTTGGTGTTCATTTCTGCATTAACCCTCACCCTATGGCTTTCACCTAGATGCAATTAAGATGACCAAACTTCCTAACATAGGAAAAACACCAATGTTTAGGTTCAAATGTAGAGAAAGGCCAGCAAACAAGAGGTTATTGTGTCTTTTCTGCACTTTGACCCTTGCCAAGTTTGGTAGGGTGCTCCCAGAGATCTTTTGAAGATAAACAATTTTGAAACGTAATGTGAACTCTCACACAAAGATGACTCTATGGTTTGTCTTAACAACAATTCTTTGTGAAAAGTTCTAATGTGCATAATTCTCAAATCTATTGTATTAGGCAATTGAGTTCAATGATGCAACAATGGATATAACTAGTCAAGGATCCCTATGGATGCAATCATTATAATAATTTACATCATACACTCAATAAAATGCATCATACACAATTCTCTAGGGTTTTAACAATTGTAGGATGACAATAGTTTAAGCATGAATTTGTAGGGATGGAGTGTGCATAATGGCCAAGCGTATAAATTAAAAATAAAATAATAAAAAGTTTAAAATTGATTTTTCTTGATTTTCAATGAATATGGGTAGTTGACCTTCTACCATCAGACTGATGCCTAATCCTGCAACGTAGAGTCTAATTAATATGAAATCCTAATGATGTTCCAAACCCTAGATTTTAGATGAGTTTGATTTACTTGGCTCTCTAGTGGAATTCAAACCATTGAATGCCCTTTAACCTCAATAATGCAATTTCTAATTAATAATCCATAAACTATTTCAAAGTTTCACGTACTAGTTTGAAAGGTTTTCATAGGGCACATGTATGCAAAAAATTAAAGATTTTACAGCCCCCTTTAAATGCAAACTAATAGAGCTCTTATACAAAATACAACAAATATGTACCTAGGGTTTCTTGAATCACCTAAAATTCTAAAAAAATTATGGAGATTGATAGCTGAATCAGATAAATGTGATGTTTTATATTGATTTTCTGGAAAATGGTTACATTGCCATTACAAATTACATTGAAACACAAAAATCTGTGTTGTAGTCATATATATATATATATATATATATATATATATATATATATATATATACAGGCAATACATAAAAACTTAGCTCGACCCAGATGCATTTTTCCCATACAGATGCAAAAATCGCAACTCTTTACAGTGAATATCAAATGCGCTTCCATGGATTTGCGTTAGGGCACAAAAGACATGATTGGTAAAGTGCGAGGGAGAGAACCATGTTGTTGATGTTAGGTGCTGCATTATCCAATCTTGTAAACACCATCTCGAGATTGAAGAACATACCACTAGTCACTGAAATCTTGTCATGAAGATTTTTCGTCAAGATTTTGACCAATCACTCCCAAATCTGCATGTAGAATGATAGGAAAATTTGTGAAATCCATTATGAAAATTACTAAAGATGTTGTGAAAATTAGTTTCCTACAAGATTTGATCTGTTGTAACAAATTTTGTATGGCCATGGTGTCATTCCTCTCAAATCCATGCTTTCAAGGCATAAACAAATGTTTTTGGGTGTTCTTTGGTAGGTGCAGGGCGAAATTCTCAAATAAATGAAACTCTATCTGGTTTTTGATTATCCATTGTTGAAATTGCTTGAAACATGCACCAAAACAATGCTTATTCACTTTTTCAAGTAGTGAGAAGATTTTTTTGTTAGTTGTCAATACATTTTTGGTATCTTAGGACCTTTTCAACTTCCACATGGTGTGTGGGGCCATTTAAATGAGTTAGTAGGAAGCCGGCCAAAAATTGGCTAGAACATTAAAATTCGAGGGTTGGAGCAAATCTATATCTCATATCATTGTTTGTGGTGTTGGGAATTGAGGGTGACGGGGAAGTCATGCTAAATGAGGAAAGTCTAAATGAATTGCTTGTTGAGCAAAAGAGTGTTAGGATATCGGGGTGTATACTTAGGAGATGATGACTCATACTTGTGACCATTTTGGAGGGAATCCCTAACTTCAAACACCGATGAGAGACACACAAGAAGTTATTAGGTGGCAGAGTTTTGGGGGAACATCAAAAGGAATACCATGGTAAATGAATGGGTGGAAGTCCAACTCTAAAGAATTGATTGAAAAAATCAACGGGGTTCAACAGTTGGGCATACCTCAAAAGAGGTATCAGGATGAAAGGAAGTTTGACAACTTTGACAAAGAAATAAATATTTTGCATTTCAAAAGAGCTACGACGAGTTAGGGAATAGATGGAAGCATGACTAAGTCCGAAAAGTAGGCTTAGGAAACTTTTGGAGGGCGAGGGATCAGAATGCTAGGGATGATGAGAGTAAGTAATAAGTAGAAGGATGGATGCTACTTTGACGTCAAAAGACTTGGAGAATTTTGATGCGGAAGTAGGAAGTCAGAGAGGAAGCAAATGAAGTACTTCAATTAAGGATGGGTTGACCTCTTAGTCCAAAAGACTTAAGCAACTTTTGGCAACAAAGATTGGGAAGCGGGGCAATGATGGAAGGGTAATCTAGGAAGGGGAACTTTGATGGGATGATAGGAATGTGAGCAAGGCATGGAGGGACAAGGAAGCTCAAAAGTTCAACAAGAGAGAATTAAGCATTTTAACAAGGACTTTTTGGGATTGGGACTTCGAAAATGCCATGGAAATGATAACAAGGGAAGGACAAGTTCAAAGTTTCAGTGTTGCAAAGAATATAAGGCAAATGGTCGGACGTTAGAGTTAGGGGGAGTGAGGAAAATGGTATATTGGTTAAGAGATGCTTGAAACTCTGCTATTGAATGACTTACAAATTTTTGGAGTGTAATGGATTGGGCTTTAGGGAATCAAAGGGAAGCAATTTGATGGGACAATCAAGTCCAAAAATATGTTGAATAAAGACTTAACCTCAACAATAAGTTGTTGGGGGTCGAAGATCAAGGATATGATCGGAGTGGTATGGATGGAGGACCAAGTTCAACACTTGGGCTACAAAAAAAATTCTAATGCATTTACCCATTTTGGAGTTTGAATGATTGACATGACAACCTCAACATGTTTGATAGGTTGGAAAAATCCATGCTCAAACAAATTTTACAAGGCTTTAAACAAGATTGTTGAGATTAGGTGGAAGGGTCGTTATTAGGATGAAGTTTGACACCCGAGTAAACAAAAGGAAAACAAAGTTGGCAAGGATGAATTATCAAGATGGATAACCTCGAGAGTTTGAAAGTTTGACAACTCATAGAGATTGAGGAATTGATCCATACAACTCTGACACTTAGGATTTTTTGAACTTTTTGTTGACTTTGTAATAACCCCTACCAAGATATTTTTAACATATTGGCAATTCTCACCATTTTTACCTTACTAGCATTTTGTCAAACACTTGACATCAACTCAACATAAAATGTTTTTGATTTGTTTGTTTGGAAATATCATCAATAATCGTGCAACTGCAATGTATCTATCCAAATATTCAGTCAACCTTGCCAAATTTCACAATGTAAGCACATTGACATTTCGTCAAATAGTTGGCATTCTGCTGGTCTGAGTTTGAATTTTAATTTGTTTGTAAGAGCATTTTGAGTAAGCATCATAGCATTGAATTTCCAAACCCAAATATTGATAATACTTCATTCATACAAAATTCTTGCATAAATTAACATATAATCCTTTAACAATTTTGTGTGTTGCTGATATTACATACATACTCAGAAATTACATCTGCAGAAATATCATTAATTAATCTCAACATTTATAAACCAAATTGCTGACCTGGCTGAAGACTGGTCAACAACTTCAAAAAACAATCTTCCTTAATTCTCAAGCAGCTGTAGGGGCACTTCCCAAAAAGTACGGATCCGAGAAGAAATGTATGACAGCATATAGAATAGGGGAAACTCCTCTAAACCTGCTGTGCTGACCTTAGAGAATGAGTTGCTAACTTGGAAAAGCCTATTAAAGGGCCACATTGGCATAGATAAAGGCTTTTAAGCCTTGAGCATTATCCATCAACCCCTCCCCTTGTCACTTAGGATGAAACAATGGTGCAAATCTCTTTGGGGGAGCCTTAATGTTGTACGGCTGGGGTAAAACCCAGCTGGAATTAAAGTATTATATTTAATTCCTTCTTTCACAACACACTCAACACATAATTGCTGCTTTCTCTTCACTTGCACAATCAAGACATATAAATATAATTCTGCTTGTAAATCTGATATACTTCAAACCATAGTTACGAGACTCGGACTCGCCGTGGACTCGGCAAGATGATTTTGGACTTGGACTCAAACTCAGTGCAAAAACTCGACAAATTGAAAAACCCAAGAAATTCAGAAATTTTTAAGGATTTAAAACTTGTTGCATGCACCCTTTTATTAATAAACCTTAAAGACACAATAACATCATCAAATAGAAGTTAATTTGATCACATACACAAGTATACATCGATCACATAAGTATAAACACAAATTGTAGCTAAAGTAAATAATAATAACACACATAGATATATAAAATTATAAATATTGTCAAATGTATACAAAATTCATGCAATATGAAATCCATGGCATCAAAAGTTCCAAACAAGTATCCAAAGTAAAACTTGAAGTCTATTGCTCAGAGGAGTCTGCATCCTTCCTATGAAGACGTCCAAGGTAGGCCTTGGATGATGTTGCAGCCATAATCTCTGCCTCTATCTATGTGCCACCCACACCAACATCAATTGTGTTTGCTCATGCTCTATCCTCCTCCCCTGCCATGGCTACAGCCTCAACCTCTCTATCCGCCTGGTCAACCCAATTGAGGTCCTCATTACTAAAGATAGGATCCTCGGCCTCAGTGATCCACTCAAATTGTGGATCGACCTCCTCTAGCATGATGAGGTTGGAGTCAGCACCCAAAATCTGTTTGTGGCAAAGAAGAAGGTTGTAATGAACATAGACTAGATCATTCAACCTCTCCACAGACAATCTATTGTGCATCTTGGAGTATATGTGTTAAAATATACTCCAATTGTGCTCACAACCCGAAGCACTAAATGGTTGGCTCAATATGCGAATTGCTATCCTCTGAAGATTTGGTACCTTAGCATCAAACATTTCCCACCATCTATCTGAGATGAGAAAAAGAAAAAAAATCAATATCATTATCCAACTTTAAGTTCCAACATTTAATAATAATATAAAAAGAGGAAAAGTTTATTACGTTTTAAAATAAATTATGCCCTTAATATATTTTTACCTGCTTGCAATGTCATCCGATTATCTTTGCACGTCACGAGAAAAGAGCTCTCCCTGTGCAAGTCTAAAGGTCTCGATCTCTTAGACTATCTGTGTTGTATCACTAGGCGACGTCCGCTCTATCATTGAGTAGAGCCCATTCAGAGCCTCGTCTACCTTGAAATCAGGGCGGTATTGGAATGTCAGATTGAGGTAATAAAGCGTGCTTGGGCTTTCCTATTTTTAAATTTTTCCACTTTTGGAAAGAGATCAAATGTGGCTTCCAAGTCTGCAAGGTCCCATGGCCCGAGCGAGGTTGGAACTCAGTCATAGTCAGAAATCGAGAGTTTCCCGCTTCCACCAGAATCCAGAAGTCCGAAAATGGATCTAATCGAGCTCAAATTAAGCTGGAATGCTTTGCCTTGGTTCGTTTCCATCCCCAAGTGGGGTTGGGAAATCGAGAGCTCAAATTAAGTTTGAAAAAGGGGTTGGGAAATCGAGCTCAAATTAAGTTGAAAAAAGACTAACACTTTTATTTAAGAGCACCTATTTTGGAAATTTTTCCACTTTTGGAAAGTCAAATGTGGCTTCAAATTAAGGTCCCGAAGGCTGAGCGAGGTTGGAATTTCGAGTCTTGCCAAAGTCGAGAAATCAGTGGGATTCCCTTCACACCAAGTCCAGAAGTCGAAAATGGATCCCAAATCGAGCTCCAAATTAAGCTGGAATGCTTTGCCTTGGTTAGTTTCCATCCCAAGTGGGGTTAGAATCGAGCTCAAATTAAGTTTGAAAAAAGGGTTGGGAAATCGAGCTCAAATTAAAGTTTGAAAAAAAGACTAACACTTTTATTTGGAAACTTCCTATTTTCAGAATTTTTTCCACTTTTGGAAAGTCCAAATGTGGCTTCCAAATTGGGTCCCATGAAGGCCAGCCGAGGTTGGAACTCGAGTGCGCAAAGTCAGAAATCGGGGGGCTGGGATTTCCCTTCACCA
>VDFB02083228.1:0-28170 GCA_007258455.2 Sequoia sempervirens
AAGATATGTTGTTTTCACCGTTATGATATTAAAGAGTGTCAATTTTCAAGCTTTATATGTACAAATAGATAATCCTTAGACCAAAAAACCCAACAATTTTTTTTTTGTATGAAATAAATTTTAATCACACGAATGTATATATATTTCTTCTCAATGTGCACTATAAAATTTAGTTTTGACTTATTATATTTAATTTACCTATTTTTTATAATTCATTTAAATTCATTTGATGTCTTTTTAATTTTTTTGGTTGTATTGATCAATGTTAAATTATAATAAAGTAAACAACCATTGAGATTGTAGAAAATTAAAGATTAAAAATGATTAAATGAATATGAACATACAAAATATTGTTATAAGAGAAGTAACATCATGTAAAATAGATTATTAATAAAAAATATATAATATATAATATAAATAATTTATTTATTTCTAATATAATATCAATTATATATAATATTATAAGAGAAAATCTATATATAGTGAACATCTATTTTGGATGTGAACATCATTCAAGATTTAATTGAAACAAATACTCTTATTTTGATTACCTTCCTTGTAAAATTAATCTTTTTTCTTAATTGAAAAAATGCATATATTAATAATAAAAAAATGTACATAAATAAAAGAAGACACTTTGAACACAAGAATTTTAAATGAAGCCACAGTGATTTCCCAATCTTTGCGCATCTCTTTTGTGGTGGTTGTAGTAATTTATCCTTCCTAAAAGGCGCTATGCTTCAACAATTCATCGCTAACTTGTGTCTTAAGTTTTCTTTTCAATAACGATTTGATGTAGGATTTTACAAGGATTTTATTTTGTTAACTCTTGAAAAGAGGCCACCCTCCGGGGGAAAAAGAAAAGAGGCCACCCACTTTTCACTTTTCTCGGGAGGTAAAAAGGAAAATGATTTGACATCAAATAAGAGAGTAGCTAAGTAGGAAGTTGCCTGGAAAAAGGATATATAAAAGGAGATTGAGTACCGGGTTTCAAACCTGCAACAGAAGCAACCGCAGAGAAGCTGCTTATCATTTTCTTCAATCCCCAGTCAAAGGAGCACGATAAAGTTTCCATCATCATTCTAATGCTGAGTTAGCGCATCAATTTCAAGTATAAATTTAAAGATATCTGTATGATAACCCAATGAACCAAAGCGATGGCCTTTCTCTCAAGTAGATGGAGAGCTAACAGTGGATGATAGATCGCTGGCAGCAGAAGTGCTTTTCCGGTTACTTCAGAGGAAATATTGCAGCAATTGGCTATACAAAGGTACTTTTCTCTGGAATTAATATTCCAAAAAATACTGATTCTTCATCTGCTTAAAATTTGTAACATCCATTATAAACATCAAGTTTTAGTTGTTTGAAATAGCATTTGAAAAGAAATCTGTCGGCATTTTCAGGGATCACACTTCATTACATATTATTATGTTTTGCTTTTGTTTCTGAACCTGATGTATAGCAATCAGGATGATCCGAAACGGAACGCAGTTTTTTCTTCAAACAAATTTATCATCTATTTTTCTTGTTTCTTCCGAATGTGAAGATAGTATAGTATTAAATTCACATGTAATTAAAATTACAGGTATAGCATGTAATTATACCACATAGTGATAGTAATTTCGTACGAACGAAATGAGTGCTACTTTATTCCTAGTCTCCAATAAGTATTATTTTATTTTAGGTGGGATTTTACTTTTGAATTCTTGGAAAGAGGCCACCTACGTTTCATTCCTTAAAAACAGTAGGTAAAACAATTCACATCGACTTAGACAGACTAGGTAAGTAGGCAGTTGCCTGGAAAAAGGATGGACAAAGGAGATTCGTGCACCGAGTTTCGAACCTGTGACCACGCAACCGCAGAGAAGCTGCTTATTGCTCCCGTTCAATCCACAGTCTCAGGAGGAAAATAAAATCTCCATCATCATGCTAATGCCGAGTTAGCGCATCAATTTCAAGTCTAAATTTAAAGTGATCTGTATGGTAGCCACATGAGCCAAAGCGATAGTATTTCTCTCTAGAAGATGCAAAGCTAAAAGTTATGAAGAAGCGCTTGCAGAAGATCTGCTTTTCCCGTTAAGTTTTACTAATCTTTTTCTGTTCAACTTTTTATAGGGTTTCTAACTTTTAGAAAAAAAGTTCATATTTTAAAATATCCTTTACCAGAACATCAAGCCAGCTGAAAATTGCAGCAATTGGCCATACCAGTGTAGGTTTTTGTCGGATTAATATTTTCCAATTAATACTGTTAATTTCATCTGCCCAGCAGTGATCAAGCATAATAGGTTTTATTTGTTTGGAGTAGCATTTGCAAAAAAACTGTTGCCTTTTTCAGATCATTCTTCAGTACACATAATTTATCTTTTGCTTTTCTTTCTCAAACTGAATTATAGCAAGGAGAAATAATATCATCATCCATTTTTCTTGAGGAGGTGAGGGTAGAACAAAAAGAAACCCAGTTTTTTCTTCCGACAAATATATCACCCATTTTGCTTATTTCTTCCTAGTGTCAAAATAGAATGTAATTTTTTATTTTCACCTGTAGGGAATTTGTTAATTGCGCTAACTTCGTCCGACAGAAATGGAATAGCGTACATTACCTAGTGCTACACAAAAAAACAACTTTCGCTAAAGTAATATAATTTAATGTGCATACTTTAATATTTTATTTATTCTACTCCGAAAGATCAAAAGCACGACAATGAATGATGTGACATGCTTTCTCATTCCTCATTAAATGAGAAATAAAGTTCTTGAACGACGGAAAGATTAACTTTACTTTATCTTAATTTATCAACTTTACAAGTAATTGTGATGTAATAATTTGATTAAAGTTAAAAAATTGTGTTAATGATTATCTATTATTTAAATTTTAAATAGGATATTAATTTAATTAAGATTATCAAGAATTTTCATATAATAATTTGATTAGAATTAATGTAAAATTGTTTTAATGATTATATATTATTTAGACTTTAAATAGAATATTAATTTAATAAATTTCTAGTTTATTAATTATTTTTTAAATTAGTATGATTTAAATTGAATATTTTATTTAATTTATGTTATTAATTTATTTATATTTTTAAAGAGGTAATAGATTTTAATAATCACTAGATGAAATTAATAAGAATATCTTTTGAAATTTTATTTATTTGTAATGAATATATGGTAAAGAATTAGTTCTAAAAAAATCAAGTGAATAAATGTTTTTGATAAGGTAAGCAAGGTTTTGAAAGGACCAATTTTTCCAACGAAAAGAGAAACAAAGAAACTTTGCCAAAGTAAAGAAATAGTTCCCAAAAAATCAAGTGAATAAATGTTATTTTTTATTTTTATTTAATATTTCAATAACTTATTGTTTAATTACATTGAAATAATTTTTATTTATAAATTTTTAATTATAATTATAATTTGATATCATGTCTAGAATCTTTTTTCAAGTTATTTATTGACTTACATTCACACAATTATACTTGGGCCCTAATTTTTGTAAATGGATAGATTATTAGATTTCATTCCCTTTACCCTTCTAGCAATGCTAAAGAATGGGTTGCTCTAAGAATCTTCCTATTGTGGATTGGATCTTAGGAGGAGATCTCAATAAGGTGGAACATCATGATGATCATAGCTGGTATGATCATTCTAGACTTAACCAAGATGAATTCGAAAGATGGATTTACTAATGTAAGTCATTTTGGGGGGAGGGGGGGAGAGGGGCAACGATGTTGATCCTTTTTATAGTAGATTTTCATATCATGATAATGCTTGTTTTACTTGGTCTAATTCAAGAGTTGGCATGGATAGGAAACTTAATAGGTTGGATATATTTTACATCTCACAACCTATACATGTATCCTCCTAGACCTAAACAATAAGAAAGGGTTTCATAGATTGAATGGTGGCATAATACACTTTCACAATGCAATAGATTCCTTTGTTCCTTTGGTAGAAGGGCTTGCCAATGTAAAATGAGGGAGAAATCTCTTCGAGGGAAATTAGTTAATGTCAAAAAATAACTTACTTATGATCCTAGAAATACTATGATCCAAACCTCTATTATTACTATTGAAATACAACTATGTAAGATTGATAAAACTTATAAAGGATATGATTCTAAAATAAGAGTTAGAATTCATTGGATCAAGGAAGGAAATTGAATCTCAAAATTCTTCTTTGATTATTTGAGTTACAAATATAAGAAGGAAAGTATATATTCTTTGATTGGTGATCAAGGTCATTATGTATGGATCTCATTGAAACTATTTAAAGAGGATAGTAGGTGAATGGATACACAAGACACCCTTGAAGAGATTATGAAAGATTGCATCTGTAATAAAATTGACCCTAGTTGCAATAGGTTCTTGGATCAAATCCTTTTCTTTGAAGAACTTGAATATGCCCTTTTTTCCACCGTTCATAACAAAAGTCCAATCTTTGATAGGCTTGTTGTGGAATTTTATCAAACTATGCAAGTACACATTTAAAAATGATTTTATTAGCTTGATTTGGATGCCCTTGTAAGAGTTCTCTAGTTTCAAATATTAATGAGGGTGTTAGTAAGCTTATTTCCAAGGGAAGGCAAAAAGACCATTTTTGGTGAATGTCCTATTACATTATTCAACACTATTTAATAAAATATTTCCAAAGTGTTAGGTTTATGAGCCAAATAACTAATAAGTAGTATAGGGTATTGTTAGACCAAAACAAATTGGATTTATTGAGGAAGATATATTCTTGATGATCTAATTTTAGCTTGGGAAACTAGTGAATGGGCCAACAATCAAGTCAAAATGCTTTGTTGGTCACATTATATTTCTACAAATCTTATGGCCTATAATGAGTTAGAGGTTCATCATCAAAATAATGCAATGGTTGGGCTTTGGGCATCACATTTACTTGCATGTTTAAATGTTATTTTTGAAATTCTAATACCCATATTTTGGTTAATAATTCTATTTCTTACTATTTCCCTTTGCACCACTCTATTAGACAAGGTTTCCCTTTACCACCCTTTCTTTTTGTACTCACTATTGATGCATTGGGATATCTTTTGCAAAGAGGAAAATAATTACAATTAATATTTGATATATCCATCCCTTAGAACAATGTTATGATTAATTCACACTTTTCCAATAATAGTTTTCTTTTCTTGTAAAACATAGAAAAAAAAATGACCAACACTTTAGACCATCCTAGCCCAATCCTTTGGAATCCATTGAAGAATGGACCAGACATTAAGAATTCAATTTTATGATGAGTTAATTTAGATCCTACAATAGAAGAATATATGGAAATAACTTGATATCTTAGCATTCCATTTTTGACTAGGCATGTCTCTTGCTTAAATGTGGAAATGACATCTTAATAGGCTTAAAAATAAGGTCTTCAATTTGGGGAATATACTTTTATTGAAATGGCTAGAATGGTTTATGTAGCAAACAATTTTCTTTCTTTCTTGTCATATGTATTTCTCCTCTTGTTAGATGCCATCTAAAAGAGAATATGAGGATTTAGGTAAATATGTAGATCTGTTAGTACCTTTTATCCAAATGGGATGGTATTACTAGGTATAGAATCATCTCATGGACTGACTACATTCAACCTAAATCTAAAGGCACAAGCTTGGAATTATAAATCTTAAAACTCAAGGGGCATTCTTAGTTGCTAAATGGATTATTAGAGTGGTTAAAGGTGATGAACCATGGAATATATTATTGAGATAGGTTGGTTTTTGTTGGAGAATGTCAAGATCAAAGAGAATGAAACAACTTCCACAAATGAATAAAATATGAACAATAGTATGTCTATCAAATATAAAATGAAGAGTGTATAACATAATGATCAAACCTTGCATATATAGGCAAGGATGAGGAGGTGAGAAGGTAGGAGTGAAACTTTGACTACCCCTCCAAAGGTGGAACACTTGTGAGCTCACTTGACAAGTGTGTGAGAAAGTGTCAATAGGTGTCTCAATGTTACGAAAGTGAAGATTTAGTTAAAAAAAATTATTTCAGTGTCTAGTTTGGCCAAAAATTGTAAACCAGTATTGTGGGATCACCCAAGATAGTTAACAATTGGTGACTTCAGAGCTTTGACAAGGCAAAGGAATAGAGCTCCCTTTGTTGGAGGACCAACAAATCATTAGGTCGGGGGGAGATGATGAGTCCAAATAATGACTCAATTTTGATAAGGTCTATCATATCTTTGCTGTTGTCACTATAGACTTTAGCACTTGGTTATTTACACTCTCTATGTTATTTCCCTGAAATTATGAACCTTGGGCATGAACTTATCTTTGTGACTTTTGATAATATTAACCTGCTATGTGAATTGTCTATATTAATTTTACATGTGGTTGACTGGATGTTACTTTAAGGTAATTATGGATATGAAATTGGTTTGTGTGTGCTAATGTTATTATGCAGGTCTACATTAAGATGCGGATATAAATGAGGCTTGCAAAGTGGAAGGAGTTCATGCCAGCTAGTCGGTTGCTAAGGAAGTAAAAAATGTGGTCATTAAGAGGCCAATGGAGGGAAACTTCCAATGGAGGGAAATTCTTAGTTCGTGTGGAAGTTGTAACTACCTTTTAAATAATCATGTCTGTCAGTTGAGCAAATCAATGAAGTGTGTTGTGCTGGAGCCTCGTTGAGGCAAGTCTGCTTTGACTAAATCTGGTGCATGCATAACTTCCTCCCTTTATTTTCCATGTTTTCAATAAATGACATCCTCCTATTTTGTTGGAGTCGAATGCCTAGTTAGTTAGGGTTAATTATAAGCTTTTCCCTCTATCAATAATGGTTAGATGCCCCTTTTCATAAGATTGGATGTTCTGAGATTGTACTTGCATTTTCAGTTTCAAGTAAAATAGTTATATTGCTGATATGATGTAATTATGTTTTCAATGAATAAAATGATATTCTGATTTGCTGCATCTGAGTTAGCTTAGGGAAGACTCATTCAAGGGGGCCCACTTGGTGAGAATTCCATCCATTTAGTTTAATAGTTATTTTTTGGTTTAGTAATTAGTTTCAGTTTCAGCAATTGTTTGTTCTTGCAGCCATTGGAAATTTGTTTTGTGATTATTCCTACAGCCAAGGCAAACAGAGTAACTTCTTGTCTGTTTGCTGAGATTGCTATTTTTGTTATCCATTCCAGTTCAGTTGTTGATGCTTAGTTTAGTTGATAATTCATATTCAACACTTTTGTTAATTCCTTTCCAACATTTTAGTTTTCAGTACTGATCCTTTTCTAGTTGTAGGATGAGGATGACTACAGTTGAGTCCTAGTGCACAGATAGTGCTGACCCATTTCAAGTTTACGTCCTTGGGTTGACAATGAAATGAACCTTCATGATGAGCAAGATAACTACTTAGTGTAGATGCCTAATCCCTAAGTTATAGCTTTAAGGGCTTAGTTATTGAACCATTAGAGGAGGCCAACATTTCCTATGGAAACTAAGAAGAGAGATTTGGCTTAGGGGGAGCATTAATAGAAGATTCTTTGCCCCCTGCCAAAGAAAAGGTGGTGATGCTTCAGCATGTGGATATGAGGTGTGGTTCAATATTCTTGACCTATTGGAGAAAGAACAGGTGGAAAAATCATGTTGCAGAAATTTGCGGAGCATTTGAAGTTGTTTGTGCATACAATTAGGGTTTGATAGCTTTATCAACTAAAGCATTCAATGCAAAATTAGGTCAATTTCAAAAAGGTGTTAAGTGATTTCACTTGATCAAATTCATTTGCAAACGAGCATTTGAGAGAAGTAGAGCAGTGAAGGAGCAAAGAGAAGTATTTGAAGGATTTCAGAAGTTATTGAGCGAAACCTTAGCCGGAAAGCGTCTTAAAAGGTATTTGCAGTTTCCATTTTCCCTAGTTTTTAAGAACATGTTTTGAATCAATTGAAATGGCTATTCCAAGGGTTGTTGAGGTCTTTGAACATGACCCCGACCAAAGTTTAAGAAACATTCTGATAAATCTATGGAGGTCAACTCAGATGGCACATTTTTGAGGGTCTCATATGGTGTCTTGCACACTGAAGATAACAATTTGCATTCACGAGAAATTGGAAGAGTATGACCACTCGAAGCTAGGTGATGTGTGGGTGAATAAACTCACCGATGACGATTTTGCACTAAAATCTGAATATCAAAATTTGGTAATGAAGAAACTCGAGGTTTGGCAAGGTTTTCCCAACTTTTTCCATGATGGTGCTTGAGTGAGAATTGCACTAAGCCATATTCATGAAAAAATTGTGTGGACGGATATGCCCAACATGATTACCAAGGAGGTAATTAAGGCTATTATAGGATTGTGCTCAACTAGACCTGTTCTGGTGCTTAAGTTAGTAAAGAATGAGGTTGTAATAGAGCTTACCAGTGCAAAGTATGATAGGAGAGCCTTGACCATCAAGGACATAAGGAATCCTACAGTGAAGTATGCTGTGATGATTGGTTACAAGATCTATTTCTCTAAGAGAGAGAATTTAGTTTTGGCCATCGTAATTAACACATCATACGAAATAATGGTGAATGGTGCAGAATTTGATTTGTGTGAGTTGCTGAGAGCACAACTAGTGGAGAATTTGCAAAAGATATGGGACATTGATCATATGTTTTTTTGTTTTACTTCTTGAGAGAGCTACCCAGTACAAAGAGTGTTGTATGGTTAAAAGGCGGACCAGTAGCACACTAGATCAGAGACTTTCTAAGAGGAATTGGTGATGCAAAGGCACAAGATGAGGCTCTTTGGGGATTCTTCACAGTTTTCTAGAAGAGAATATAGGCAAAAGAAAGGATTCCTTAGAAGATGGTGGAAAAGTATGAAAATGAAATTGCATTCTTAGTGACAAAGGATGAGTGCATCATACAGGCTGTTGAGCCTAGGATAGTATGGATCCAAAAAATGGGATATGAGATCAAAGAAGAGGAGATAATTGCTTCAGCAGATTTTATGGTGAGCCAACCTAAGGACATCTCGGAAGAGGTATGTCCAACTTTTGAAGAGAAATCCATGAAAGTGCACATGGACCAAAGACAAAAACAAATAAGCAAGACTGTGGAGAGAATGACTGCACAAGTTGTAGAGATGGCTGGTCTAAAGAAAGAGGACATAGAGAAAACTAAAGGCTTGGGTGATGCTTCGGGAGGATCATCAAGTGTTAAGAGATCCGGTAGAGCATCTACCACTCCTCTGGTTGCCTCAAAGTCCTTCGGGACTAAGCCTACCTCAAGGTAGAAAAGGAAGGAGCCTGTAAGTACTCTGGTGAAGGAAAAAACCTCTCTAGTTAAACAACAAAAGAGGCCTGAAAAGGAAAAGACTACTTCGGCAGCACAACAAATTGGCCCTACAAGGAGAGTGAAGGAAAATGCCACAAGGGAGCAGTACTTGGGAGTAAATGTGGAAGAAGAAGAAGATATTGAACCATTGGTCTTGAAAAGGAAGCCTAAAACAACACAAGGAAAAGCTAGTGCAAAGAAAGTGAGAACAAATATTGTGGATACAGATGAAGAAGAAGAAGTTGAAAAAGAAAAGAAAGCTTTTATGATGTAGATGAGAGAAAAGAAAACAGAGTCCAATAAGGAGAAAAAGACATTGAAAGATAAGAAGAAGAAGACTCTGGTAAGGGCTCATAGCCCCATGAGACTAGATACTCTATTTAATGGGATTGTGGAGAATGAAATGCTAGAAGAGACTGCTGCATTATACACTAATGCTGATGAGGTGGAAAAAGCCACCATTGTAGAAGCAATTGTCAAATACATTGTTGTTTTTGAAGTAAATATGCAAAATATTGAGAAGTAGTTGCCTAAAGATCTATGGAGTGTACTACTTGCAAGGAGGCAAGAGGCTATAGAGGAAGAAGAAAAGTTAAAATCTTTTTCTTTGGAAAATATCAGTGCACGTCTCTTCGAAGAGAATAAACATTGGCTAAATTGTATAGCAAGGAGTTTCAAACAAAGCAAAGGGTGACTACCCTCATGAGCAAAGATTATAATGATCTCGAAAGGCTTTAGAAACAGACTGTAGAGAAGGTTGCAGAGTTAGCTCAGAGATTAGGGATGAATTTGAAGAGCATACAAGAAATGCATGTTGATATACCTGCTCTGGTTGTAAACATTGAAGAAGAAGCACAACATGATGATGCTCAACATGAGCATGACACTGAAGAAGGAAATGTGTAGGATAATGTTCTTCCGGAAGTGGAAGAAATTGTAGAGGAAAATGTTGCAGGTGAAAAAAATGTTGAAGAAGGAGCTACTAGAGAAGGCATTGCAAAGGAGGATACCACTACAAATCATCAAACACCTCCTCCAGTATCTGAGACAAATTTTGAGAACACTTAAGGCCAACCAAAGACAATTATCTCTCCGGATAACAAAGAACATGTAATACCCAAAACTTTACCTAAAATACACTTAAGGACAAAACACAAATTTCAAATTTCGACCATAAACACTAACATAATTCCCAAAGACTGCTTCCTACACATGAACCTCATGAAATCCTAACAAACATTAGACCATTAATTAATAAGGACCTTGGCCATCAACACAATTGAATTGAAAATCATGGTCCAATTTCAAATGGAGATATAAAATCCACATCACCAAGGTAGGCTTGATTAGTTCCACTAGCTCATCAATAAACACAGACTTAGTTCAAGTCACAAGTTATGCAAATAATATATATATATATATATATATATAGTAACTTTAAATATTTAATAAGAGGGCAAGCCTAGGGTTCAAAACTAATTCCTTGGGGGCTTGTCTCTAACGACCTTTCCTATGTATATAATTCGCAGAGGAATCGTAGTTCAACTTTTATTTTTCATGATAGATCAAGAAGCATGAAAATGCATTTTCTACCATAATAGGTAACATAGCATCTATCAAGGTTAAGTAGGAATAATAGCCAAATACCACGAGATAACAACTATCAAAATTTTAGCTACTTTTATTCAAATAAATAAATAAATAAATTATGTAAATGAATATCAAATCAATACAAAAATTAAAGTTTGTGAATATCAACAAAACCAATCCAAATGAAAACTAATTGAATATTGATTTATAATCCATTGTGGTTTAATACTTAATAAATATTAACTTCAATCTATTCGATACCAAAAAGGAGTAAACGGGTCAATAGTCAAAATCTATTATTGATCAACAAATCTTTACTTTCCTAGAAAGAAAAAGATATCAAGTTGACATTTTAATAAATCATCAATAATAAATCAGCTATTGATTAACATTCTAATATTTTAATACAAATATAATTTACAAACTCATCCAATCAATAACTAATACAAAATATTAAGCGAAAAATAAGTAACTAATGATTTACCAAGTTACTAACTTCTATTCATAACTGGAACAATTACTAAATAATGATCTAGTTCATATATCATCAGAATAATTATTTATTAAGACTCTTTCTTCACTAATGTAGAATGACTTTTAAAAATTAGAATTATAGAAGACATAAGATTTATTATTATACCCCACATGATGCATAAATCTGTAGTTTAGATAAATTAAAAAATAAAAAATAAAATAAAACAATATCATAACTAAAATGTATTGTATAAATACTCATCATGGTAAAAGAAAAGCTATATGTTTCTTTTTTACTTTTTACTTCATAAATATCACATTAAGATAAAATGAAAAGTCTAAGCCTTTAAGAGAATCCCACGATTCATTTTTCCTTTCTTAGACTTTAAGAATTTCTTTTATTTATTTTATTATATTTTAAGGGGTGTATTCAAATGTGTAGATTTTTAAGACTACGAGTAATCTCCTTCTTAACTTTAATGCACTAGCATGAAAAACTTGGAATTTATTAAGGCTTGGGTTTGGAGTGAGTCTGCAGCCCAACCTACTATGGCGAGAGTAATGAATCCGGCTGCACCATATTTGTTAGTGGAGATCAAATTAAATGTGAAGTTTTAGCATTAAATATTTTAGGCTGATAAATTCGATACAGTGAAAGTTGAGATTCTTTTATTATAGTTGTATTTGCATTAATGCCAGCGTTGGCCCTCACATCTACATTACTTATCAATTTTAATACAGTCCAAAATGGTAGCCATGTTTTGGAAATGTTGGGTTTAAGCCGTAAACCATTTAATATTATAAAACCCAACAGTGCTATTATTCTCACAGTTTGATTCCACATGGTTAATTTCATTGCTATATTTGGATTCCTAAATTAATATGCGTCAATATTGATGCTCCTTGGCTGTTCGTTACACATGAGAGCGATAACAAATAACTAAATTTCCACGAGTGGCTGATGGCCTGTACGATTTCTGGTGTAGACCTGCTCGCAATTTCCACCAGAGAGAGCTCAATTACTATTATTGCATCCCCACACATCCATGAGTATATTTGCTTAATCTAGTTTTCTTATAAAAAAAACCATTTTTATTTAATTTTTAAACTACAGAGCCATGGATGGATAGAATTTTATATTGTTGAGACCACTATAGGAACGCTTCTTTTACTGGAATACTACAGAGTTAGAATTTAATATAACTAATTTATATCTAGGGCAAGGTTTCTATAACTGCTCTCTGTGCATGTTATATTGACAAAAACAGTGTTTACTATCATAAGTGTTGCTCGCATATGCGATGTCAAACCGAACTGTGCAGATAATTTCACAATACTTTTGAATCACTGGAATTGTTGTTTTCTAGTATGCTATTTTGTAACTAATTTTCTCAGTAATATACATTAGGATTATCTGTTGAAAATCTGTTGCCATACTACAAGCCCCATCATTTAAAAAAAAATGTGTTTCCCATTTTAATGAATTGGTTGTTCATGCAATTCTACAAAATAAGGGTGATGTTTGTGATGAGGTTGGAAAAACATTTGATCAAACTAAAAGTAAAAATAAAAATAAAATCTTTAAAGATGTCCTCAAAGAGATCTGAGTTTAAGCTAAGTCTTAAATTAAATATGGAGGTGACATGAGTGAGCAAAATAAATATTAGAGTTAAATCTAAGCCAGGCCTTGGGATTGAGTACGAAAAATGTATTAAACACAGACGAAATTTCCTACAACAAATCTCTCAAAATTTAAGTGGGTTGTAAACAAAACTGATTTTGGAAACCATTTCTAATTCATAGGAAAATACCTCTATAATACTCCCAGCTCCCTCTCTGCATCACAGCTTGCAATAGGGCTTCTGAAGATTAGAAGGAATATCCTTGGAGAGCCTGTGGTCAGTATGTAAAGAAGCATAACACATTTTTTTGTCCAAACACTTCATTACCATGACCGAATCAAGGCAAGGTTCTCATGCAAGAGAAATCCTACTCTCTTCTTCCGGCCTCTTCTTCACATGAGCTGGAAGCAGCGAAGAAATAATTTCTCAACCCATGTCCTTCAGAGTTTGCTTCAAGTGCTCCACACCAAATATCTCTTTGAATCCACTATCATTTCCCCAAATTTAATTAACTTATAAAATGGGGACAACCATAGTGGCTTCAAGAATATGAGCGATGACCAAGCTGCGTCCACAGTTTGACTATGTTGCTCCTTTTATCCACCAGAGACTCACCACCATCAAATACCCTCATTGTTGACTGAGGCCACAAGAAATGTCCCTGCAACTCTTGGCTCCATCTAGCATCTCTTCACATCCATGCCACCACTCCCTCAATTCCTCCCTTCTCTTCTTTTACAAGAATGCATCCATAATAGACCCACGTCTCTACCAAACCTGTCATTTCCCAGTCCTTGAAAGCAAGTGTGATCTCCATAAAGGAGACGTGATTTTCACATTAATTCCTCTATCTCTTCATCTGCATGCAAGGTCCCTAACCTCATGCTCTCTTCCCCATAAAATCCCCTCGCCCATACTCTTTCATAATGACCTCTTTAATTTAATGCTTGCCAGCGGTGGCATAGCCAAGACTTTAATTCTTAGGCTTTCTTATCTTTCAATTACCATGCCAGTAGCCTATCAAATATAAGATTCATCACTACTTGTTTACTACTGAAGTGAATGCTTGGTTGTGCTGCAACTTGATGAGACGCCATCCTGTAATTAATTGGGACGGTGGGTGGAAGATGAACCGGTCATTATGATTTATCTCAATGCTCCCAACTTTCAGCCATTAAATGCCTAATTTATTCCCAGAGTTCCCTAGAGTTGCAACCTAGGGTTCTGATACAAAATGCCTGAAGAATTTCATCTAGAAAACCTAACAATTTTATTTTTTTTGTTTTCTAAGCATATACTATAATGGTTCCAATTCATTAATTTCAATATACAAAAATATAATGGATCAAAACCTTTTAAATATTCATATAGTGCATATATACATGCTTAACAAATAAGCTTGAAATTATTAACATTATAATAATTTTTTTTTCATTTTAAAAAAATAAATAAAAATAAAATTTATTACTGATTCTAAGTTTTAATAACCACCATTTATGAACAACTACTTCATTTAATTATCATTAAATTAATCTAAGAAAAATTATAAATAGATAGTTATATTAAAGCTTAGAATGGTAATAATAATTTTTATTTTTATTTATTTTTTTAAAATGAAAAAAAAATTATTATAATGTTAATAATTTCAAGCTTATTTGTTAAGCATGTATATATGCACTATATGAATATTTAAAAGGTTTTGATCCATTATATTTTTGTATATTGAAATTAATGAATTGGAACCATTATAGTATATGCTTAGAAAACAAAAAAAATAAAATTGTTAGGTTTTCTAGATGAAATTTTTAGGCATTATAGAACAATCTACTAGTGAAGATGTGCATGAAAAGAGTGATGAGAAGAAGGATGAGAATGCATCCTAATAAATGAGGAGAAGAGGGATATAGAGACACCAGTTAACACTAGTGACAAGGAAAAGGATTTGAAGGAGAAGACTACAGAGGAGAGTGTAAAGACAAATAGAGAATCTTTTGGCACCTCTAGAGATTCATTAAAGAATTTGTTAAACATGCAGTTACAGTTCCAGCCTGTAGTGTTCGGCTAGTTACTACAACTTTTGATGCAACAAGGGCATGTGGACATGGATAAGATATCTCCCCTTCACAAGCTTCAACTAGGTGATGTGCTTCATGCATCTGCCCAGAAAGAAATCATTGGGACTCATCAGAAGAATGGAGAGATGATAGATGAGGCAGTAAAGGTTTTGCAAGAGGTCATACCTGGTGTAAGTATTGACAACTCCTTATCCGATATGGACAATTTAATTTTTTTACTTGATACATTTAAGGAGTATGTTAGTGGTTTGAAAGGGAAGTTAGAGAAATTAATAGAGAAAAAGATAAATGATAGGAAACTAATGGATGTAACGGAGAAGTGTGTTATTGCACAAAAAATTCTAGGAAAATCTTAAAGGTGTACAGGCTTGTGTGGCGAAAGCCAAAGTTTTATTTCAGTTTTGTATGAACTGGCCAAGATCTACAAAAAACATAAAAGATGAGATGGACTCTATTGAGTACCAAATTGACAAAGCTTCTAGTGCCTATGATCTGGCATAAGACTTGGATGGAAGCATAAGGTCCACAATTGAAAATCTACATGAGTAGTTCTTCCAGCTGCAAATTTAAAAGGAAAAGATCATAATACAATTTGGTCATCTTAGGGATCTGGTGGACTCCAAGTTCATACATGTTTACAGTGTCTTATTAAGTGCTACAAAAGCTTCAAAGCTAAATCCGGTACTCAACACTCTGGATGACAGTGAGGAACTCTTAATAGAGTTTGAAACCCATAGAAAAATGCTTGGCCTAGCCAAGAAGAGTTGGGAGGAAGGAAAGCAAGAATGTCAAGCCTATCTTGAAAAGCTACAAGAGTCAAATGCTTCCTCTGGGTGAATATATTTCTTTCTTTTTATGTATTTTAGTTATTGTTTCAGACTTCTGTGTACATATGAGGATGGTTTAATGCAATTTTCCAATACAAATTTTTGTTAGATTACACCCTTAGGGGGAGTCAATTAAGTTTTCAACTTGTATATATGTACATATTAGTCAGGGGGAGTTCCGGTATATGTGAAGACTTATGTTTTGCACCCTTTTCCCTTGATGTCAAAGGGGGAGAATAATTTTGGGAGATAGTTAAGGCATGTTGCCATCAATGACAAAGGAGGAGATTGTTGGAAGAATAGGGAGTCTGTCATTGACACATTTGTTGGCAACATGAGCATAAGGGATAAGTGCATTCCATTACAATGTTGTCATTGATGTCAACATTGTATTTCGATATGAAGACCATCATGTAGATTAGTTTGTACAACTTGAACATGTTTGAAGATGCTAATCCAATGGGCATTTGCAGGAAGGTTTGATCTAGTGAAGACAATTGATATGGAAATTGCCTAAGTGTTAATATAGGTAATTCTATGTGTAGGACATCCGGTTATTGGGTCCGTGAAATAAGCCTCCATAATTTTTCTTGGAATTTCACAACACAATCAACACTACACCAATTGAATTAGCATTAGCTCCAAAATTGAAATCCAAGTTTAAATGATCTCAACGCCAAAAATGCACACTCAATCCCAAGGAAGGAGAGGTGTTGTCATATGGCGGAGTAAACTAAACAATAACTAGAAAGTAAATTACAACTAAATGTAAATAGGCGGTGAACCAGCCATGAGAGAATTCCACACTACCACTTGATTAGTGGGGGGAAAAACATTACAATGCAAACAAATTCATCCATTGCAATAGGCATCCACTTATGACTGGGAATTCGCCACTTTTTCAATGGGTGACTAAAGAGAGATTAATTGTTCTTTCTTCACACTGGCGGTAAACCATCCAAGGGTTACAAATGTATGAAATTTAATACTAAAATATGCAGCAATCTAAATGACTAGAACAATACTACTATTTACAGTCTTATAATGAAAAACAACTGCAATTTTCAAGTGTTATTACAATCTTTACAAAGCACAATGAAAGGATGATTTCCCCACTTGATAATCTCTCAATTATTGAAGCTTGAAACCAAAATCAGAAACTAAAGCAAACTGATATAAAAAATCTACAATCTGGAAATGATTACCAACAACACTGAAACACCAAAAAATGAACAAAACTCTTACCACACTCTACAAACTCCTACCAAACTAAAAGCTCATCAATTCATTGACTAGGTGATCATGAAACAAGCCATTTCCAAGCTCCAAATTCAACAAAACATCCAACACGAATTCCAAGGCATTAGAAGTATGGTACAGCCCTATGAGAGGGTCGACCTCACTTATAAAATCATTCACTTCACTATAAAATCCGTCCTTACACAAAAAGAGATGCCTCAAGCATTTAATTTAATAGGATCAATACCCATATGCAAATAAAATTTACCCTTGGAGCTATATACAAATTCACCTTGCAGCCATGACTGAACCAACAAACAGAAAACCACATAAATGCTCACAACTTCATCAATATACCTCCAAACGTGGTGAAACGAAGTGCAAAGGCTCTGTGGAGGATAGGCGCCCAAGTTACAATGTTAAAATAGCTTCAAACCACCTTCAATTATTTGGCACGAACTCCAATGCCCAACAAGAATGGTATGGCCTGCTGGAGGTGTGATTTTGCAATATAAAAATAATGACTTTGAACTAAATTCTAATCTCTTATGGAAAGGGACGCCTTGTGCCAAGAATCACTTTGCCAAAATACCCAGAACAATATTGTATTTATTCAAAAAGCTGCTCATAAAAAACTACTTCAACTGTATGAACACCAGCAACATAGAAACTAAAAATATCAACAAAATTCTCCAACTTTGAAGCTCAATCTGCTAGTCTGGATGAGAAGCAGTCTTAAAACCAACTAGGTGTTATCTTTCAAACACGAAATTGGAAAAATGCTAGGAGGTAAGCATTCCTCGAAGCCAAATACATGAAGTCATTCCGACAACATAACATTAGCATAAAAACAATGGATGATAAATGCTAGAGAAAACTCTCTCTTTTAAAGAACTTGAGGTGACTGTTGATTTTCCACATTTTCTCTCCAAGGGACACCCAAAGAATTTGAATCATTTAATTTTTAAAAGATAAATAATTCCTCCTCAACTTTGGCGTCCAACTCCAAAGCACATTTTAAACATAATAAAATATAAAATGTTTCCTCATGAAGCACCCTCCCTTCATGAACACCTTTTAAAACAACTTCAAGTTATCATATTAGGCCAAGGGGGGGTCAACTTAAACTTAAAACATTAATAACTTGAAATAACTCATTTCTCCCTTTTACACCTCAATAGCCAAATTCAACAATATTCAACTGCTCCAACTGAAAATGGAAAACTTACAGAAGAGTTGCCAACTAGACCACTGCCAAAAATTAGAACTTACTAAAAATAGTAAATTCTGATAAATGCTAAAAAACCTCCAAAGAAGGAAACTCCCCGACGAAGGCTCGATAAGCCTACTTGATTCTAAAATAGGCTAAATCCAAATGAAGACTATAGGGATGTAAATTGGGACATTATACCGTGATTGGTCCGGCTGTAAGATCTTGCTCTATGCTTTTGATATAATTTTCTAGGTTGTTAGAGAAGATTATATCCAGAGTTTCATATTGTTTTGGCTTCTAGCGAAGAAGTTATGAGTGATAGAAGTTCGGTCTGGCATTAGTAGAGGTTTCCAGTTCAGTATGTATGTTCTGGTGAATCCGCACTTCTCCGTGGATTGGAATCTGGCTTTGCATATTTGTGGAGATGTTGATAGGTGTTAGTGGCACCTATAGCCCAAGTGGCATGAAGTTTGGAGGTCCACATGTCATTTTTTGGATGTATAGTTGGTGAATTCTATTATTAGGTCATTATCGGTGCCGACCTAATAAGTTTTGTATATTGTAGAGTTTGAATAAGTATTGATTCATTATGTGGGAGCTATTATGGGTCCCTGCTGACCTATTTTGATTTGTTATGAGATTTGGATCTTGGCGCAAAGCGTGTATGTATGTATGTTGATCCGACAAGGTATAATTGGTATGTTACATCTAATTAGGCCAACCTAATTGATGTTGTAAGTGTTTGGTGGATAAAGCAAATATATATGTAAGTTCTTTATTGGTGTTTTCGAGATAGAGATGTGATAGGATGTGTAGTTGATATGAATTGTGCGAGTCTAAGTCAAATGTAGAGCAAAGAAAAGTGTTAGTGTAGATCAATATGAAGTGTGTAAAGTCCGTGTTTTAAGCTTCAATGGAATTGCACCCCAACATATGTTAGATGCAATTGTAACAGTTCAAATCTTGGCTGTGTGCCACAATCTCTTCTATCTTTTCTTATTTTAGTGGGTAGTGAGTCCACCTATAGTGAGCACTTCTATAATATACTATAACTGGTTATAATATATTGTGAGCTAATCCTTTCCATGGTTTTTCCCATTTTGGGTTTTCCACATAAAAATTTGGTGTTCATGTGTTATGTGCTTTAATGGTTTCTTTCATATTTTCCTTTCCTGCTGCAAATTAAATATGCTATATGGAATGAATGTTTAAATGTTTAAGTGGTTTACAAGAATACTTATTCAACCCCCCGCCCCCACCCGCCCTCCCCCCCCCTTCCCTCTCAATATTTTGGGTGTTCAACACTTAAGAAAGTGCATGGCCTAGGAAAGCTAAACAATGCGTCATTGGCCTACTGTCACCTCTGAAAGCTTCATAGGAGTCTGACCGTTATCACACCTACTCATGAATTCTATTTTGGAAATGCCACTGTAAACTCTAAGAGAATACTATTTTGACATTTTCTCGGCCAAAGGTGGTAGCTTTCCCTTCGTACTATGCTTACATTTAAAACTTGATTTGACGGGAATTAATGACTAATTACTCTGGCATGAAGGTGCCTTTCAAAAATAAATGAAGCCTACCACATTCACTAACGTTATGTGCTCGTGCCAGCATCTTTTAATGGTTTTTTCTTCTAAGATTGAGGTTGAGCACATGTAAAGGCCATAAGCCATCATCACTAACCAGATATGCGTACAGTCAGTTTTTAGCAGGATCTATCAGTACACTCTTTGAGGTGCTTTCTCATGCAAGAGTATTATTAGCAATTAGTGCGTCTTAAATGAAAAATTCATAGTGTGCATACCTGCATCAAGGGCTATTTTCGTATCAGTGAGGAGGTATGGATACTCCCATCAATCTAGCGAGTACCTGCAGACAGATGGCCTTTGAGAACGCAATCTCAGAGCTCTAGTTGAAGCGAATAATGGTGGAACCATATTTTATGTTGATTGGAGCGAATAAACCCATCCTTGGCCGGGAATTTTTGGTGTCAGATGAGTGGTCTAGGGTTGATTTTGAAATTTCCTCATGATTCGAGGCAACACTACTAGACCTGCACACTCCAAAGGTAGAGGTGGTGGAAATGGCTTGCAAGCTTTTTATACCCAAATTTTTAGGTGGGTTGGAGGTGGTGATGGATGTTGCCTCCTTTGGCCTTGGTATACCTAGGCCCCATGATTTGGAGCGTCTTTTAGTTCCGGACGAGGAAGTTACCTTCTACCCCTTCATATTGGATATCAAAGGCGAGGCACTGCACAAACATACAGAGCGGGTGGAGGTGGCAACAAGCTTCCTAAAGAAAATGCTGCATGTTGAGTTAGTCCAAGAGTTTGAATGGGTAGGGAGTTTTATAAATTATATTTAAGAAGTTGGTAATGCATTGTTCAATTTACTTTGTAAGGTCTGCACTCAGTTCTTTTTGTTCATATGCGTACAAAGTTTTTTGCCATAGATGGTAGTTTTAGTTGATAGCAAGATTTTGGAGATACTTTTGGGTGGATGGGAGTTTGGGTTTTGAAATATCTAAAGACAATTTTAATTTGGATGGAAGGTTGAGTACCATACATTTGGAAGTAGTTGCTTAGACTGTTTGTTGGGGAGGTCAGGTGGGGGGGGGGTGGGGTAGTTTATAGATGTTTCTTTGGTTTTAGCCTCAATGGGCCGTGACTGCATTTAGCTATTGTTTGTATTTCAAGTTAAACTTTCTACCTAGTGGGATAAAAATTCTCCCCTGGCATGGATGCTTTGAAATTATAAGAATGTATTTCAGCTTTAAGATTAATATAAATAGTTTAGGCCTCTAACCTTTTATCCAAAAAAATAAAAAATCAATGTTGAATCTTGATGACAATATGAACATTGAACATTGAAAATCCAATATGCTAATGCACTTGCAACCATGTCTGTGAAATTATGAACAAAATTAAAATATGAATACAAAAATCAATTTAAAAAATTTAAAAATTTAAAAAACAATTATGGAATCCTACCTTATGCTTGAAAAATCCTTGAAACTTGGTGTGGAATCCCTCTTTTTTCTCTTCTTCTTGCTCCTACTTAACCTTCTTGCACTTGCAACACTTCACTCTCTTTCACTCCTTCACTCTCATTCATTTGCTCCTCAACCCTGCTGTTGGAATGAATTTGTGAGTAAAAGTGAAGATTTTAGGGTGTTTTATAGGGTTTGGGAGGCTTTGTGTGGGGCCCATTGGCCTATAGGGTTTGAGCTAGGGCGTTGGTTCCTAAAAAAGAATGAGTTTTTTCACTTTATTGGGCCTTTTGGTTGCAGGAGACGCCTGGGCGTCCTTATTGTCATGACAACGTCCCGATTGAGGTGGCAAAGTGGCGAGGGGACATTTCCCCATGTCCTGAAGACATGCTCGTCTCAAAAACACGGGGATTTTCAAAAGGGACGCATCCCCGTGGAACACTGTGTTAGACAAATATATCATCCATTTTTCTAGTGTCAAAATAGAATGTAATTTTTTATTTCCACCTAAAGGCAATTTGTTCATGTAATTAAAAATTACTATTATAGGATATTATTATACCACATTAATTGCTCTTACTAACTTCGTGATAAGCTTTTAAGTCTTAGGATAGAGTAATATAATTTAATGTAAACACTTTAATATTTTATCCTTGTTCATAAAGATCAAAAGATGACAATGATTGATGTCTCTAACTCTTCATATGATCGTCATCCATATTATTTTTAAATGAAAATTAAAGTTCTTGAATGACATAAATATTGCGTTTATTTTCTCTTGATTTATGAACTTTACCATAACATAAATTATTTAAATTTAATTTGATTAGAGTTATAATAAATTATTTAAATTTAATTTGATTAGAGTTATAGCAAAATTGTGTAAATGATTATATATTATTTAAATTTTAAGTAGTATATTAATTAAATAAATATAGAGTTTATAGTAAGGTTTTAAAGATACTTTATATTAGTAATTTTTAATTTATTAATTAATATTGGTAAAATTATAATGGTTAATTTTTTTGAAATTGAAGTTTCTATTTAATTTGTGTTCCTAATTCATCTCTCGTTTTTGATATGTAGGTAGATGTTCTATTCAAGCTTTGATGAATATAAAATAAAGTATTAGCTCCAAGAAAATTAGGTGAGTATGATGTTATTTTTAATTTTTATTAGATAAGGTAGCAAACATTTCAATAGTTTATTGTCCAATTACACTAAAATGGAGTTTTATTTATTTATTTTAAATTTTAATTATAATTTGGTATTATGTCTAGAATCTTTCTTCAAATTAAGTTAATATGGATCATTTTGTTTGATATGAATCATATTAAAAAACTGATTATGGTGTGGAATATATATAGATATGTAATATTTTTTAATATTTACTTATTTGGTGCAACTCTATAATAAAAAATAAATATATTTTTTTGCTTTGTTGTTGCTAGGTTGCATCTCCCTTATGTCATGCTAATTTTTGAAGTAGGAATTTGCATTGTTTGTCTTATTTATTGCGGCACTTTCTAAGTTTCCCTGTATGTGGGTATTTTCTACCCCTTTTAAATAGCCTCAACCTTTTGTAACTCCACAATTGCCATTAGAGTTGAAGGTTTGACAATGCACAACAATAGTTCCCCTACTCAAGCATCTCAAGAAGTTTGTTCCCAAGGTGTTTCATGAAATACGTCCATTGTAGCACCCTTAGATGTGGTCCTTCACATTCCATATTTTGATAGTGAATGTTCTTGGTTGATTTTTTTGGTTTGATAGGATATTTTGTGGAAAGTGTCTCCCTTGAAAGTGATCAGAAAGACTAGATAATATGACCTAGGTCTCGCATGGGATTCAACATAACGTTATGTAAAATTTTACCAAAGGTTTTTTCCTTTTTTTCTATTTGCTAAAGTTAGCCATGTTGAGGCTATTTTCAAGCATTTCCCTTAGTACATTTTCTCTTCCTTGTTAGTGTTTTCACCCTGAACTAGAGATTTGGTCATCTCGTATAAGAAAACTCTTTGTCCCTATCTAGATAGATTTCCTAGGTTGCCCTTGTCATGCTAGAATTTTTTGACCAAAGTAGCCTCTTTCTTAGGCAATGCCATTTGTAGTTTAACTCGAAAAACTACACGGTTGAATCTTGATAGAAATATCATAATTTGACATGCTGTGGAAAATACCTCCTACTTATCAATGCCATTTTTGTCAAACCAAACAAGTTTACTATGGCTCAACCCCAAAAGAGGGTAAGTGTTGAAGTTAACCTCTCCAAGGATCTAAAGGAGGCAATTAATATACAAATTGGCCCAAAGAGGCATGCTCAATGTGTCCTCTATTTGAAATTGCTTAGTACATGCTATTTTTGTTAATCCTATGAGTATAAGATCTGGGACTATCCTTTGGCCTCTCCTTGTCATAAGCTTGCGACTTGACTAGTTGTTGAAAACCCCTCTTTTGCAAAAAAATGCAAAAAGGAGGATGGATGGTCTATTGTGATTCTAGTTTTCAAGCTAAGAGTAATAGTAATGGTGGAGCTCCACCTAAGTCGTTCATTGACACTAGTGGCCTACCTTTGAAATTAAGGTAAGGTTTCAAAACATTAACATAGGGAAATATGTTGTTTCCTCCCATGGAGAAACATTTGATGGGGTGAATGAGTTAAAATTCACTCAAGCACCCATAGTGGCATTAGTTTTTTCTTCTAAAGAAGTCATCACTTCTCACTAGACTTCCATAGGCTCATTGGTTTAGTGATGACCTTGCATCCCGCTCAAGAAATTGGGAGGAGAATATGTACTAGAGAAATGATGACCGTATGCAATTATAATTTAGAGGAGTTTTTGTAAAATAATTACTCAACTCTAGATGTGCTGGATAGTGAGGATATGACCTTGGACACTTGCTTATGAATCTTATGCATTGAAATGTTCGAGGTCGATAGAATTCCCAAGGAAGTATTCCATATGTGACATTGGACAAATATTTTCATGTTGACAATCTCTATTTGCAAGAGGTTAAAATTTCTAGTTTTTTATTTTCTAGTACATGCCATGTTGTTTGGTCTACTAGTCATTTCTTGTGTAGTAATCATGAAATGAGTTGGGGTGGTGTTGTCACCTTTCTCTTTCCGATGTCACATCAACACCTAGTTGTCCAAGGATTTGACCCAACTAACCATGCATTATGGGTTTTGTATCAATGTCTTTATGAGAGAAACATGGTTCCTCTAGGTCAAATTGTCATACAAAACCTACAACAATAGACTTTCAATGATAATCTAATAGGTCATATTTATTCCAATGAATAGCAATAAAGTGATTTAGTGGGAGAAGAGGATGTTGGTAATTTTTTGGAGTGAATTAGGGAATATCAATCAAGGAATCAAAGACATTAAGGGGAGAGGAAGGAGCTCCCAAAGGACAATATTGGTAAAAATTAGTGGTCCCACAAATGCGAGAATGGAGGTGGCATTGGGATAAGAATGGCTAGTAAATATATTCCTAAGATAAAAAAAAGGGCTTATAAGGGAAGGGAGCTAGAAAATAAGATGTAGAAGGAATAATAGGCCTAGGATCTTCAGTATTGCTAATATATGTCAATGTTACAAGATCCATTGATTATTAATGAATAATCACCATCCCAAATGAAGAAGAGGGTGGTGGGGATATAGAAGAAGATGGATAAGGTTCAAGTAGATTGGATGGAAGAGGTTGAGGGAATGGGCTTCTAGATGCAAGGGGTGAGGGTGGGAAAGGAATACTAGTAGAGGGAAGGGTAGGGGTGAAGGATTGGGGGAAAAGGGGTGGAGGAGGAAGTAAGTAGATTGTCACTTTTATATTGCATTTAACATTTTCTTGTAAGAGGTATCCTTGAAGGGAATGGATGGGGTGGTTGAAGGAGGGAGAAGAGGGTAAGGAGGCAAGAGTGATATATAGATGGACTTAGGTTGGGATTGGAGAAGTGATGGTTTTGGAGGTGTATGTGTAGGTTTGGGTGGTAATTTAGATTTGTGATGAGTTTGGGATCTTGGTTGGTGTTGGTTTGATGTGGTTGTTGTAGAGATTCCACTGTGTACAATTAATTGATGTAATATTATACAATTTAACGGACCTACAAATCGCAAATTAAGTAGTTCACTATTTCAAAGGTGCTTCATTAAGTTGTCAACTAGGGAATCATAATCTTAAGATGATGTTGGCACTATATGTGTAGATGAGAATCCTAACTTCTCCTAATCGATTGAGTATAGACAAATGAGCAAAATCAATTTTATCTAAGGGCTACTTATCTTGAAATAAATTCTATATAGAAAACAAAGTGAATACTAATTGCTGCAAATAACAACAATAAAGTTGCCACGAGTGACTATTCCTACATAAACTATAACTAATGAATCTCTATGTTGCAGAATGACCCAATTCAACTAATTGCTTAATAGCAGTCAGCATAATGTAAATCAGAAATCACAATTCAAAACTTACAATTTACAAATTACAATTCACAATCTAACTAATAATCTAAACTAACATGGATTTGTAGTACCTCAAGTGGCCCTTGCTTGAGCTATTGCAATCCACAAGGTCTTCCTTCAAATTCTAACTCAGAAATTTATAAAAATTGTTGTACCCTTCTTCATTGCAATTTGGACGTTCACAAACTTAAAAGAAAACTAATAATCTTACATTCAATCTAATTCATACAAAAATCTAGCTACCTGGTCTCTCACAAGATCATCCATATATAAGATCCGTGAGAGTCCTCTTATTCCAGAACTGAAAACAAACTATCGTCAATTGTCAACTCTTCCAAAAATATAGGAAGAGGACTAGGTCTTTAGCTTAAATAGAAATTAAAAGTAAGTGGAAAAAAGAGTGTAAGAATTTGATAAGGACTCTACACCAATTAAGAAGATTGTTGTAACTGAAATTGTGCCTTAACAGGACATACTTTATTATAAGTCGTTATCCAATGTTAGATAAAACTTCATCTTTCTTCCACGATTTATAATAACAAAAAGTAAAAAGATGGAATGATCCATGAATATTCATGTTTGCATTCCTAGACCATCGCTTGCATCAGCTTCGTGGTAAAAATGCACGTGTTGTGGTTGATCACTTCCTTTGATTGTGACAAACTGACATCCTTTTGCTGCGTGTTGAAAATCCTTTTGCTATGAGTTGATAGGTTCTTCACTGTAGGGGTTAGTCTTATTCCAAAGGTATTTTCATTATTTAACAACAATATTTAATCATAAAAATCTACCAAATTCTACAAACATCCAAATATCACACAATCATTCATCCACATAGTATATCATCTTTAATATTTTTAATACTTAAAGTATATGAAAAGGTTTGGAAATGTCTTTGAAACTTGGCAAAAATAAGTTTAAAAGCATGAAACTAAGGCAAGGAAACTGAACATTTCTAGGGATCATCAATTGCAATTTTGGGTAGGGGAGGGGTAGGATTGAAATAAGTGATGTTAAAGTGACCAAGGTTAGACGTAAGCTAATAAGGGGTATGGTGAATGTATACATTTGACTAAGGAAAGGCAATTTGATGCATTAGTGGATGATGAACCAAATATATTCTATCACTTCTAACCAAGTAGGCCTCGGAGAAGGTGAAAATGATCACTAGAGGGAATTACTTAGAAAATAGCCTACATAATTTTCGACCCAATAGTGATAGGCAAGGCAATGGTGACAAACAAGGTTATACACATGATAGTTCTAATGTGAGCACCATTGACACACCTAAATGAAACTATTGAGGTAGAGTAGGTTCTTTGACCAAAGGATACACTAACTAAACATTCTTGTGTAACTATGTTGAAGATTCATGTAGGGCCCAACAACACAACATTATTGTGTCAAAATAAAATAGCGGGGCCCAAGTAGCTATTATGAGGGATCTTTTTAGGGTAGAAGGTAATTGGAAGGCAAGGTGGTGGAGAAGGAGGATATCAATTGAATGAGACTTGGAAGAGCTAGAAGGGATTGCGGAGGATCCAAGAGGATGGGAATGAGAGGATCTAGCCTCAATGGCATAAAGTATCTCCAATAATGAGAATATATTAATAGAGGGAGATATGGAAATTGTTATGAGGGCTATGGAAGAGGTTGACATGGGTCCAAGTAAGGGAAATACCACCATATAAATGTAATTGGTAGTAAAGTGTTAATAAAAGGGGTTAGTGAAGATTTATAAGTTGGCATTGGGGGGTACTACTAACCTTTTTTATTTGATCATTCACCTCCTATAGCTAGATCATCTTATTATCAATGATATCCTAGATTAGGTGTCATCGGTGTTGTTAGATGCACATGACAATTGAGAGGTGGGGTGAATTAGTTGTACATCAAAACATTCAAATCCTCAATATCTTTTCAAACCCTTATCATGCATTAGTATGATTTGTAAACACATTAAATAGTAATGCAAACACATCCAAACACATAAGAACACTAGATTTATGTGGAAAACCCAAGAAGGGAAAAACCATGGTGTGGATTAGCTCACTATATAAAATTATAAATGAATTACAACACCGAATACAATAGGCTCATTGCCCAAAAGAAAGAAGGGCTCACTGCCTAATTAGAAAAAAGAAAGAAAAGGAACTGTTACAAAGAGAACTCCATCTCAGAGCAACAAGAAGATCCACCACAACAACTCTTCACCATCTGCAACCTTCAACTCACTGCCTTCAGGTACACTGAAAATGTAGATGCCTTCTGCTCATTGCTTCAGGTAGCCTTAGTCATCAAAGCTTGCACTCACATCACAACTCTTGATCACATTTCACACAAAAACACTCTACGCACACTTCTCCAACACTCTACCTTGTATTTA
>VDFB02083230.1:0-15405 GCA_007258455.2 Sequoia sempervirens
GGGACAAAAAGGAAAACATCGTACCTTGTGGTCACTCATGCTAATGCAACCTTATTATTATAATAATTTATCTCATGAGATACCTTAGGTGAAGAGCTACACTCTTCAAATTTTCTCTCTATTTCAATCTTTTCTAAGTGATCTACTATGTCACATGTGCTGACAAAATAAAACTTGTAACACACCTCTTCTTCCTTGTGCAACCCTAAAACAACACTTTCATATGACCCTTTTGAAGTCCACTATACATGAGGAGTAATATATATTGCACACCAAAGAAAGAGGCTCTCATATGTGTCCATCTGATTGAAAATATCATATTCATCAAGTGTGAGAAATTCATATTGAAAATCATTAGTTGTACAAACACTAATTTCTACATTTGTCTCATGTATAGTTGCACCTATGTTATCCTCATACAAACAATTAGTAGAAACTTCAAAATAAAAAAGGGGAAAAATGAAGGTAGTAGATCAAACAAGAAAATTACTTCTTGATCACCGCTTGCATCACCAACATGTGTATTCTTTACATAATTAGCTACTCGAGTTTATTGCAATATTTTTTCCCTTGGTATCCTTTTGTTATGTAGCATGAAACTTGGGTTTGTGACATGGCTTAACCACCTCCTATGGATCTTGGATCTTGTATAAATCTAGAAGTTATATCAGGAATTGACAGGTTGATCTTTTGGTGCAATGGCGGCCGCCTGTGCAACAATTGGTATCAGAGTCGAGGTCATAGGTTCAAACTCCTTGCTTGCGCTAGGGGGATTATTGCAAGAGTTTCACCCTTTGTTTCCTTGTGTTGTACAGTGTGGATCTTGGGTTTGTGACATGGCTTAACCGCCTCCTATGGATCTTAGATCTTGTATAAATTTAGCAGTTGTATTGGGCATTGATAGGTCAATCTTTTGGTGAAACTAAAACCACATGTACAATAGAAATGATTCATCTAATGAATATCTTGCATACACATCCTCTTTGTTGTCCAAACTACTACAATATGAAGGGAACACAATCTACTGAGAGGGGGATGAATCAATAGATCAAATCTATCTAAAACTCTTAAATCAATCACATATACTAGAGCATGAAACTTGAATCATCACTACTACTAATCAAGCATCAATCAAGAACACAAATTCACACAATAGAACGCTAGATATATGTGGAAACCCAAGATGGGAAAAATCATGGTGAGAATAGTTGCTTGGATCTACTATCCAAATCCAACCTCACAAAGTATGAATATAACACTTGTGAATTTTACAATATGAAGTAGGCACCAATGTACTAGATACACCAATATCCAAATGAGTCTATAGGGACCAACCTATTGTTGACACCAATCCCCAAAACATAGATCAGTAGAATATCATTCCTACTAGATTACATAGATAAATATTATGGAACTTCAATTGCAGCTGAATACATCTCATACACTTTTGAATTGGTGACAGATACTCTTCCACTCTCCTTATGATCTTCTGATAATGACACACACTTGGACACTATCTCTCATAATCGTCTCTTTGTATATTCATCACCTTATCTTCAATTATATTTCACATTATGCATCTATGCAACTGAGGAATATATAATGACATTGCATTAAGACTCTTCCATGTCAGCTAGGGGTCTACAAATAACTAGGATAACATAAGGTGGACCTAAATTCAAATTACATGAACTTTGTAACAGGTCGGTCCTAAATAAAAAAAAATCCACCAAAAGAACATGATGTTATGCATTACTATGGGAACCTAATTAATCAGGTCCTATCTTAACACCACATGCTATATTTGAATACCACATGCTACTAGTCATTACTACACAGGTCTCAAACACCAACTAGTTGACAGACAAGCACAAAGAACCTTTTGTCACTTCAATATTTTTTCACGTTGAACATATCCTCTAAAAGCTCAGGAATATTATAGAGTATGTGTAGACATACTCTCCTCTCAAATCATAGAGCCAACAATGCCTCCAAAAAGGAGACTTGAGAAACACTGAACCAACACTAAACTAAAATATTCTGGTACAACCTTCCAGATTACTTCTATCATAGTGAATAGATGAATACATGATATTGTAAGCATACTCATAACTCTTGTGAACCCTAATCCTAGACTTGCACAAATACAAAGAACAAACACCATGTTAGTCACATATGCAAGTTATAACTAAGATTCCCCATAAAATTCATTTATAATGCTCAAAATAGGAAATAAATGAAGAAGACAACAAAGAAATCTATTAAATCATATTAAAAGCATGCAAACTCTCAATCCCATGGGGGAATTGGTGTCATTTTGATGTGGAAAATGGCCATTTCCCAATTCCTTGCAAGTTTGATGATCAATGATGAAGATTTGATGCTCCTTGATGAGATTTCTCCTTAACCTAGCTAAGAAATGAAAAAAATGGACGAAGAATGGATGAAATTTATATGAAGATGATAACTTTGGTTCCAATTCTCCTCCTAAATGAGCATAATGATTTTACATTGATTGTGGCCCCTCAAACAAATAGAGAAGGCCTTTATTTATAAGAGATAAGGATTGAAGAATGAAAGATATGGAGGATGTGGGACTAAAGATAAACCAATTATAAAGAGCCACTTGTCAAAATGCCATTGAAGAGAGATGGAGCACATTTTGGGCAATGTGCAAAGAGGGGGAAATTTGAAATTCAAAAGATGGCTTGAAAGATGAGATGAAAGATGGAGTTAATATCACTTGGCTCAAGAAAAGGACATGTAAGAGGCCTTTAATGCCTTGTTGGATGGACAAGTACTTTTGGAGGGATATTTCAAATTTGAGGAATATTCCATCCTTTGATGCCTTTTTGAATGAAAAAGGAGATTTAATAAATCAATTAAAATGATTTTCATGAGCAAATGGCAAAAGCTAGAGGATTTGCTGGATTAAGATTAGGATTAATTAGGATTTGATTAATTAAGAGGGAGATTAGCTTATTTGACCATTTGATTTAATTTTTTGATTAATTTAAATCAAAATGAGAAGAAATGATTTAGACTTAAATAAATAAAGATTTGATTTATTTAATTAAAAGGGATGATGTTAGATTAAATCAAATAAAGATTAATTTATTTAATTTAATGGAATGACTTTAGAGATTAATTAAATAAAATGAATTACTTAATTAAAAGAGGGTGTAGACATGGAAAATATACCGATGCACTTGATCCCAATTCACTAATACCGTTTCATCCTGAATCACCATTCTCAGCTTATCATCACTGTTTGTCCCTTAATTAAATAAATAATCATTTATCTAATTAAGTCATTCTCCCTTGTTAATTAAAGCAATCAATCTGATCTAATTAACCCTGTGTCTCTATTTAATTAAATAATTCATTTTATTTGATTAAATCTCTAAAGTCATCTTATTAAATTAAATAAATTAAACCTTATTTGATTTAATCTAACATTCATCCCCTTTAATTAAATAAATCAAAATCTTTATTTAATTAATCTCTAAATCACATTCCTCTCTTTTTTTGATTTAAATCAACCCATAAATCTAAATCAATTAGTCACATCATCTAATCCCTCATTAAATTCATTAAATTAATTAACCCTTGATTAGTTTAATCCTAATCCATGTCCCATCCTCTAGCGTTTGCCACTTGCACATGAAAATACATTCAATTCATTTATTAAATGTCTATTTTCTCTCAACTTGGCATCTTTTGAGGAATATTCTTCTAAATTTGAAATCCATCCAAGTGGATTTGTCCTTCCAACAAGACATTTATTCCTTCTTTCATGTCCTTGTGCATTGAGCCAAGTGGCATTTAAGTCATTCTTTTTTCCCTCTTACATGTCATTTCACTATTTTCAAATTCCACCTAATTGCATTTATGGGAACATCCATCAAAATGTGCACATCCTTTGCCCATTCACATCTTGACAAGTGGCACCTCCTCATTGGGTGTTGAATGATCCCACATTGCTTCATTTTGGGCATTCTTCCATCTTGTCTTTCTATAAATAAGAGGCTTCTCTCCTCATTTTGATCATCCACAATTTGAGCAAACTTTTTATACTCAATTTCATATTCAAGCATATCCATTTCATCAAGTTCATAGCTAGGTTATGCAAGTTTTTCATCATGGAGCTCAATTGAATCTTCAAAAAAGTGAATCAACCTTCATCACTCATCAACATTGCATCAAAGGAGTTGGGAAAGGGTCAATTTTCACATTAAATTGGCACCAATTCCCCCATGGGATCAAGAGTTTGCTTTCTTAATTGGGATTTCAGTGCTTTATCATTGTGTTCTTCAATTTTATTTCCTATTTTAAGCATTGTTAATGGATTTCATGGGGAATCTTGATTCTCACGTGCATTTGATCTATAGGATGGTGTTTGATAGAGGTAAATGATTTCATCCATCCTTTGCAAGCATAACTTTCTGTATGCCAAATTTTTGTTTTAAATTCATGCCTTTGTATTCATGTTTTATCTTTCTTTTTGGTTGTGATCTCACCATGTACATAAATTTGTTGTTTCTTGTGAGTCGGTCTCATTTTTATTGTTCCCAATTTTGGTCTTTCCTATAGGCTTGCTTCTTGTTGTGCCTGAAAGAGACACACATCCCCAACCAAAACCATTTTTGGGACTCAATCCCATCATAACTTTTTTACCTTGATTCCCTTCCCTTTTGTGTGTCCATTCCATGATAGTTCATAAATAATCGATCTGAGATAGTCTCCAAAGGCTGAGTAGGTGTAAGAAGTTGGGTCCATAAAATGTTCAAAAAATGAAAGTGCTTCCTAATTTTAAAAATTTGTCATAGTTGGACTAAAAATTTGAAGCACTTACACATAGAATATTAAAAAATTCTAGTAATATGAAATGTAGTTGTTGTCACTTAGAATTACACCCTACTAAACGAGGAGTTCAACATTCTAGTGAAATAATGGAAGTGACCTCAAGGTGTGGGACCTTGCATAGTGAGGTTGAATCTCCAGAGAAGGTCAAATTCCTTTCAAAAATAGGTGCAACAATGGCTTGACCAACCCAGAGCCAAAAAGCTCTAACTACCCTAAACTTTGAGTTTGTTGAAGGAAAAGGGAGAAGATGGAAAGCATAAAGCAAAGGAAACAATGTTGTACCAAGTTTGAAGTGTTTCTTCCTGCTTCTACAACACTAAAATATCAACAAGATCACCTATGAAGGTTCACATAGTTCTCTACCTTATCAGATTTATAGGGGGAGCATGAAGGCTAAGAGTCTAAAATATTAAAAGGGGTAGGAGTTACCCATAGTTAGCACTTTTACAACGAATTATCACAATGACACAACCTATAAAAATTATAAAATAATGCATGCATAGAGGTACCTGATAATACACAAGATACAAGCATAGAGAAGAGGTGAAAATAATGATCTTTTATTGATACAAAGGCATGAAGCTAATTTTATAGTTGCAAAATACTAAAAAAATAGCATAATTCTACTAGAGAAATTCCTAGGAAGAACCCCTTGAAAATGTACTAGTGTTTCCTTTATAGTTCAAGCATAACTCAATCAACTCCAGTTAAACCTAACCCTTGCTAGGGTTAGAAACTATAACACCAAGAAAGTGCACAAGACAACAAAGAAGATTAGAAGCAAACATGCAATACTAAAATCTAAGATGCAAATCTAAATGTTAAGCAACAAAGAACAAAGGAAAGTCAGAAATGTAAACAAAACTAGAACTATCTCACCAATTTCAAACGTATTTCCATGATTCATCTCGATTTCCCTTCTCCATTTTGCTTGTGTAGTATAATTGCCCTCGAGGATTTTTCATAAATTCATGCAAGGTATAGCTAAAGATAATGATTAGCAAAACATTGAGATTCAAGACAAAGTGCTCTCAAAGTCATAAGAATTAGAGTGAGAGAGAGATTGGAATGAAGAATGACAAATCAATTTATAGAAAATTGATTATTTGAGCAATGACCAAGATCGAGAAAGATCAGCAGGGCGGTTGAGATCGAATGATTAGTCATGCATTACGATAGCCAGCCCGGTAGTGATATAAATTAGAAACATAATTAAAGATTAAATAAATGATTTAATCTTCCAGTTCGGTATTCGAAAACAGAATAATTATCTTTGCATGACAAAGATGAAGATTGATTAAAGCAACTCTTGTTCGAATGCATGCACAACATTTAATTAACTAAATATGAATATTTAATTAATCCGCATGTACACGCAATTGAGTTAGAACTGGACGATTTGAATGATTTGACGGAGAGATTACTTGAGACCACCACTTAGACATTAAATCAAGAGTTAACTGAGCGATTTGAATATATGTCAAGTCGAGTAAAAGTGAATACTTAGATAACTCACACAATTTATCTAAATCTAGAGATGGGTGGAAATACAAATTTATGAATTAAATAATTCATTTTAATTCAAGATTAATTCAGAGAGAATAATTAAATAAATAATATTTATTTAATTAAATGATGAAGGGATTTTAAATGAATAATTAAATAAATAAAGAATTTATTTAATTATAGTTGAAGTATGATAAAGAGTAAATTAAATAAGAATTTATTTAATTTAACAAGAAGAATAAGGTTAATTAGTAATATAATTAAATAAAAAGTGTTTATTTAATTAATCAGATAGAATAAAGAAAAGTATAAATTAATTAAATAATTAAGATTATTTAATTAATAGAAGAATTAAAATTAAAGTGAATAATTAAATAATTAACATTATTTAATCATGACCATGGAGAATACAAATTATGAAGAATATGAAAGTCGCGGGCCTAAACCAAATTTCGGTGTCTACATTTGCCCCTCTTTGATACAATGTCATTTCGGCATTGTGTCAAAGAAAATTGATAAAAATATGCCCCAGTAATGCCCCAGTATGAGACAGGTGAAGGTATACCCCCTCGAGAAAATTGACAAATTTCTGAAAAGTTCAGAAAAATTTGGAAATGCTCCCGATTAGGACATTGGATGGCCAGAAATGCAGTAGAGTTTGCAAAATGAAGTTTGGAAATGGGAGGGACGGGTACGGGATGATCGAAATTGAAAGTTAATGTGGCCAATAGGAAAGAAATGACACCTAGGCCCTAGGTATATATAGGAATAGGGGTAAAAACCTATTCATTTGCACCCACCTAGCATAGAAATTCAGATTTTGCTCTGCATTTCTAGCGACGATGTCTCCAGTTCCGGCCACTCACCATCGTGCATATAGGATCCAGACATTCCAGAGACCAGCCGGCACGGACCCCTTGGTATGGACCTAAAACTTTCCTTTTGAAATTTTTGATTTGTGCGCATTTTAATGCATTTAATTCAATTTTTAGTTATACATCACTTTATCAATTCACCGCATTTGCGTGCGCGAACGACGCATGTGTATGCGGAAAACCACATCTATAGTTTTACATAGGCCAGTTTGCATAGGTAGTCTGCGATTCAACGCATTTGTTTATTTTTGAAACGCATCTGACTTTGTGCATCACATTTGCATTTAGAATAGCCGCATGTGATTATTGTGAAACGCATTTGAATTTTATGCAATATAGCATTTATATTTCAACGCATTTGAATGTAGTGCAACGCATGTGATATAAGTAACCGCATTTGTGTAATAATGACGCATGTGAAGTTTATGAACCGCATATGTTAAAAAGCGACGCATGTGAAAAATAATGACGCATTTGCAAAATAACGACGCATTTTCATTTTATGTAGTATAGTCAGTTTGCACTAGAATAGATGATTGAGGCTGACATGAGGCATGTATAATGCCATTGCAAGTTGTATTAGACACAATTTATACACGGGAATCGAGACCTACTACTTTTCGATTCAGAGACAGCTTGCGACTGGCAGAGCGACGGGTTCTATGGCATCTGAGTTTTTTGCATGTGACTGATATGCCCCAAATTCGGGTGAATCGGAGACTATTGACAACATTATGTGAGTGGTGGCACTCGGAGACATCGTCCTTCCACCTACCGACTGGAGAGGCCACGGTTACCCTGGAGGATGTGTATAGGATCCTTAGACTGCCTATTAGAGGCACACGGGTGGCATATGATACTCAGAGGGGTGATGCCAAGATGTGTAGGTACTACCCCCATGCTGACATTAGACAGTTAGGGTTCGATGATTATGAGATTAGGTGGCGGGTGTTGGCCCAGAGGTATAGACAGTTGGACTGTCTATTGGCTACATTGATAGGCGGTATAGTACTTCCTGACCGCCGAGGTCATATTTTTCTTGTGGGATGGGGGGAGATGCTAGTGGGCATGCTCGAGCGTCGAGTTGTGTATGCTTGGGGTTCCTGTGTATTCGATATGTTATACTTCCATTTGCATGATATTACCTACTGAGAGGCACAGTCGATGAGTTGTGGCACCACGCTCCTGATGGTATGGGCGTGGGAGCATATCGTGATCTTTCGGCCACCTACGATAGTTGATCTGCCACATGGAGTGCCTTACGCCTTCCACTATGCGGGGGTGAACACATAGCATCATATTGGAGATACGGGCTACTTCAGACATGCCATAGACACCATGCAGCAGTTTACCTGGAGGTCGTACCTGGATTGTGAGGAGTGGTCAGATGAGGATGAGCACTTGCCATTTTGCAGACAGGCACAGTACTTAGTTGGATGGACAATATCATATGTCCACATTATAGAGTGGCAGTTGCCAGATCGTGTCCTGCGGCAGTTTGGAGAGGTGCAGGATGTACCTAGAGGACGGGCAGAGTTTGCCAGATCATCACGAGAGGTCCCGCTATGGGGTCCAGAGACTCTAGTGGCCATGGCAGAGGTAGATATTGATGGATTACAAGCACTTCCATGGGGATGGAGAGATGGACCAGCAGACCCAGGGACCACATCAGAGTATGATCAGTGGTGGGCAGCACACAGGCCGATCCCCTTGATAGACCCAGAGCAGCCAGTGCCGGTAGAGCGGCGAGGGACAAGTCCGCGAGGCAGACGGGGCAGAGGTAGAGGTCGAGGAGGCAGAGGAGGCCATGGAGATGGAGGAGATGATGGGAGAGGTGGACGACATGGAGGCAGGAGAGGGAGACGTGGTCGACGAGGATGAGGACCACCATTATCACCGATCCGTGAGGAGGGGCGAGGAGAGGAGGATGTGGCCATGCCCGATGTTGGGAGAGGTAGAGAGGAGGATATTTCCAAGGGGGAGAGGAGGATATTGCCAAGGGGGGAGAGGAGGAGGACATTGCGAGAGGTGGAGAGGAGGTGCAGCCGGTAGAGGCAACCATCCCAGACATCCCGGCAGAGTAGGAGGCAGGTGTCGAGGAGGCAGGCATAGAGGAGGCAGAGATTGATGCTCTAGGTTTGTTAGGTGCCTACCAGGAGGATGATGATGAGGATGATGATCATGAGAGAGAGATCCAAGATTAGATCCTGGAGGAGCTGGATGAGGAGGAGGATGGGAGAGTGAGGGACAGGCAGGATGATACAGGGGTAGTGGATCCAGACACTGATACATTGTGTGCCCAGGTTGCATCCTTGGATGAGTAGATGAGAGTTTTGATGGCTAAGAGGGATGCCTATCGGATGGAGAGAGACAGAGCTTTGATGGATAGGGATCAGGCTATAGCTCGGCAATAGGAGATTCCACCAGGCTCGGGGCATTGTGCATAGGACCATCAACCACATTCACGACTAGTGGTACAAGGAGAGGAGATACTATCGAGATCGTATGAGGCCGAGATTCCACTAGAGGCGAATCGGTTCAATGACACGATGAGGTCTCGGACAAAATTCCTGGCTCATGGAGTCACCGATACTCGGTACTCTTCATCATCAATGTAATGACCTTTCCGGGGATACCCCTTAGGAAATCTAGAGCCTTAATAGGCAAAATAGATTGAACCAAATACAAGAGTGAATATGGAGTAGCACCCATGGGAGATGCAGTTCTTGATAAGCCCATAAGGCGAAGTTAAGCTGTAAATGCAGGTCATGACAGCATCATTGAAAGCTGATCTTCTTGAGGGATTCTAATGATGGTCGGTAGATCATACCTTGTACCTGCTTATTAGGTAGTATGGAGTGGAGAAAAGTGATGTTGGATATAGATTCCTCACATAGGTGTGAGACTTCTTGGTTCTTAAATGGGCCATTATCGGTGATGATTATGGGTGAGGGACACCATATCGTGAGATGATATAGTTTAAGATAAATCTAGAAATTTGTATGCATTGTGTATGTCATAGGAATGGCTTCAATCCACTTCATAAAGTACTTCGATTAAGCGATGAATATGTCCATTAAATGATGTGGGTGGATCTTACCTATGAAATTAGAATCCCCGATAGGCAAAGGGCCATGGTGACATTATAGGATGAAGCTCCTGTGATGGGGCATGTATCAAGTCTCCATGAACTTGGCATTGGCAGCATTTCATTACAAAGACATATGAGTCTTTTTCCATAGTAGGCCAGTAATAACCCAGTCTCATAATCTTTTTGGCTAAGGTAGGACCACTAGAATGGGAACCACATATACCCTCATGCACCCCATGCAAGGTTGCTTGTGCTTCAGAAGAATCAAGACATCTCAGTAGGGTATTATCTAAGGCGCATCTATATAGGGTGTCTCCGACGATGGTGTATTTGGCTGACTTGCGAAGGAATGTCCTACGTTGGTTATTGGATAGGCCAGTGGGTATGACTTCGGCATGAAGGTAATCATAGATTTCTTTGTACCATGGGGAATCAGGACCAACAATGTCACACACCATTTCAGAATCTGGGATATCATAGGCTGGGACCAAAAGTTGTTCTACCAAGAACTCAAACTTAGGCACGTTGTTAGGAATGTCAAGAAGTGATGCAATTGTAGCCATAGTGTCTGCTGCCCTATTTAAAACATGAGGTATTTGATGAAATTCGACTTTGTCAAAGTACTATTTAAAGCTATCAGCCATGCGCTTGTATGGAGCAAGCTTCTCATCCTTAGTCTCATAATCATCATTTACATGTCTGATTACCAGTTAGGAATCTCCATATACCTATAGGTTCTTAATTCTCCACTTGACTGCCATGTGTAACCCTGTGACTAGAGCTTCATATTCTGCCATGTTGTTAGTGCATGGGAATGCAATCCTGAATGACTTAGGGATGGAATCACCCTATGGTGTAATAAACAGTATACCAGCCCTTGAACCATGATTTGTATGTGAGCAATCAAAGTACAGTTTCCATGTTATGTTTGTGTCAAATGTGAATATGAACTCATCAGGAAAGTCTCCAACTAATGGGTGATCTTCCTGTATGGGTGTGTCAGCTAACTGATCAGCAATGACCTGTCCTTTAATAGCTTTTCTTTCTACACACTGGATATCATACTCACTAAGTATCATAACCCATTTGGCCAGTCACCCTGTTAATGCTGCCTTGCTGAGAAGATATTTCAGAGGGTCTATTTTAGTAATCAGCATTGTTTGATGGTTTAGCATGTAGTGCCTCAGTTTTTGGGTAGCAAATACTACTGTAAGACAGGCACGTTCAATGTTACTATAGTTGAGCTCATAACCTACCAAAGTCTAACTGATATAATAAACTGCCCTTTCATGACCTTCATCGTCATTCTGTGCAAGCAATGCTCCAAGTAAGGAATGGGTTGTCGTAATATAAAGAATCAATGGTCTTCCTTCAACAGGTGGCATTAAGACAAGTGGTGTGAGTAAATATTCTTTAATCAGTTGAAAAGCTTCTCCACACCTAGCTATCCATACAAAGGGTACTCCTTTCTTAAGTAGATGTTGAAAAGGATGTGTCTTATCTTCTAACTGCACTATAAATCTTCTAATGGATTGCAGTCTTCCTTGTAGTGTCCTTAGTTGACTGAGATTAGTGGGTGGAGGCATGTCTATGATTGATTTTACCTTAGCCGGATCCACTTCAATGCCTCGTCTAGAAATGATGTAACCTAACAGCTTTCCTGACATGACTCCAAACACACATTTCTTTGGATTGAGTCTCACTTTATACTTTTCCAGCCTTTGAAATATATTGTCTAAAACCTGTAGATGTTCTGCCCTTGTCTTGGATTTTACAATAAGGTCATCAACATAATCCTCCATACAAGTGTGTACTAGAACATGAAAGATAGTAGTCATGGCACGTTGATAGGTTGCTCCTGCATTCTTGAGTCCGAAGGGCATAACATTCTAGCAATACGTTCCCCAAGGACAAGTGAAAGCCGTCTTAGGTTGATTTTCAGTTGCAATTCTAATCTGGTTATATCCTGAAAAATCCATCCATAAGGGACAACATCTCATATCCTGATGTCATGTCAACTATCATGTCTATGTTAGGCAAAGGGAAGTCATCCTTAGGACAAGCTTTGTTGGTATCTCTAAAATCAATGCAGATGCAGATGCCCCCAGTTGGTTTAGTGACTGGTACAAGATTGGAGATCCAATCGGCATAGTCGATAGATCTAATGAAACCAACGTCTAACAACTTCTTGAGTTCTGCCTTGACTAATAAAGCAATTTGTGGATGCATTTTTCACCGACTTCTATTTCACTAGTTTGCTGGTTGTAGGGAAAATGAGTAGGGAACAAGTTGGGATCTAATACGGCGTAATGGGCATATGACCAAGCAAGGAATTTATCTGTCTCACGTGCAAGAAGTGGAGCTACGAGCTGCTCTTATGTTTGTCAATGGCTGCAAAAGAATAAACCGTTGAGGATTCTCTTTTTATTGCCTATATTGACTTCTCGGTTCAACAAGCATGGGGTATTGCAGCGAGGAGAATCTCCATCCTTAGGTGCCTCCCGGAGAGTTTTCACCTTGAGATGTGTCCTTTCTTTTTACTTTTTCATCTTCTAAAGGTGCCTTTAGGTTTTTGCCTAGAGACTTGTCCTTTTTATCTTGTTTATTCTTTTTCTCATTTTTGCGACTAGAGGGTTGAAAAGATTTCCCAAAATATGCTTTGTTTTCCAAGTCAATAGTAAAACCAGCCTTGTGATCCGTTAGGTATGTAAGTAATCCGGGGCTTCGGCGTACTTGCCCGTGGATTCTCAAAAGTGTCTAAGGTGCGTCTTGTTGATCCCAATCAATGAGAGTGAGGGATAGACTAAGGGCATGTCATCGTCAGAGTTATCAAAGTCTAATGGGGTCAAGGTAAAGATCGAATTATTCATGTGATTACAAAAATCTTGTACCAGGTTCGTTTTGCTCTTAGGTTTTAGTCTAGGTGGATGGATAGGTGGACCTAAGGAAAAGGTTTGACTATCAGAAATAGGTGGTTCAGGTTGCCAAGAGGTAGGATCAAGTGATTCCAAATAGTAGTGTTTAAACCATTCATCTTTTGTCATTTTCTTTGGTGGACAGGAATTTAAGGGATTGGGTGAGGAACTTAACATGAAGTCAAGTTCTCAAAATAACTTGTCAAGGTCCATGGAAGAAGTAGAGGATAGGGAATCCCACTCATAATCATTAGAGTCGGGGAAGTTACAATGATATTGGTCCACTGGTTCGTGATATGTCTTAATATCTTTTGAAGCACGTACTTCCTCAATAAGGGTAATGGGGTACTAGGAACGCCAATCTGAATCAGTTGAAACCTTAGCCCTACTCCTTTCGGCCACTGAGAAACAAATATTGGTTCAATTCTGCCATCTTGGTTTAAGCCTAAACCACTTTGTCCATCATATCCTTTGCTTTGCATAATTTTGAAACCCTTTCCATATAGATTTGTAGGAATATGAGCAAGTAAGAGTGGTTTCTCATCATCTTCCCTATACAGCCAGGAAGTGACATCTTTTGCATCTATAGCCTCTTTGCTTAATTCACCCCATTTAGTAAAAGTTGTTGTGGGGGGAACATGTATAGTGATCATAGACTGTCCCCTACCTATTGTAGGTAAACCATATGACTTAGGAGGAACCAAATGGCTAACACAATAAGAAGTCTTCATGTAATACTCTCCACAACCCTTGTCTTGGATCTCAACCCTAGGAGTGGTAGGAAGTGAGGGTGAAATAGATGTTCGAGTGAGTGTGGACGGATCAACATAAGAGGATGAATTGGATGATGAGGCCTCTTGGTTCACTGGCACTTGACGTTGGGGGATCTCTTTTAGATTGGTACAATATTGAAATGGATCAAGATCACCATCTATGGTTATTTATGTGCCATTCTAAGGGAATTTAAGACACTGATGATACGTGGAAGGGACCGCCTTCATGGCATGAATCCACGGTCTACCGAGCAGAAGGTTATAAGGAAGAGTGAGATCCAAGACCTGGAACTTTGTCTCCATCACCGCAGGACCAATTCTGATAGGAAGTGTTACCACCCCCTTTGATTTTTGTTCCTCATCATCATAAGCTTTTATGACAATACTTTTAGTCGTGTCTACGCATGCTTCTGAGATATCTAATGCCTTAATTAGTTTTAAAGTGCATAGATTTAACTCTGCTCCTCCGTCTACCAAAACTCGTCTAACCTTGGTGTCATCAACAAGGACTTCCAGATGTAAAGGATCATTATGGTGGATCTTTTCAGTTGCATAGTCTTGTTCAGAAAATGTGGCATGATGATTATTGGTCAAGTAGCCCACCATTTCCTAGAAATGATTGACATCAAGATCATTAGGGACCGTGGTGTTCTATAAAGCTTTATCGAGGATAGATCGATGCTCAGGGGAAATACGCAGCAATTCCAAGATTGAAATTTGGGCTGGGGTCTTCCCCAACTGGTCAAGTAGGTTATATTGTAACTTGGAAGATTGTGGTGTTTTCTGCGATTGAGGGCCCTAGATAGTGAACTTAGTATGACGAGTATTGACCACACACTCAGGATTAGCATTGATAGTAATGGTATTGATATTCTTGTCAGCGGCACGAAGGCAATGAATGATTTTGCCACTATCATAATCATGTTTGATACTCACATAGTTGGCTGACATATTGGTCTTAGTACTCGAACTGGGGGCAGTTCCTTTCCCATGGTCATGTAGTGGGTCAGAAAAGACTTGATGATCAGTGTTCGATGACTTTTGTTTTTTCCCACTAACTTCAATAATTCTCCTTTCGACAAGATCCTGTATGATATTCTTCAGTTGTCGACAGTTTTGTGAGTTATGTCCCTTAGTCCTATGATAATCACAAAAGGCATTATCATCCCACCAAGTTGGTTTAAACTGTCTTGGACCGTATTGTCTTCATTCCTGCAGCTGTATAAGGTTATGTTGTAACAGTTGTTTGAAAACCGACTCAATGGGTTCCCTTAAGGGAGTGAACTCACGTTTTTGAAATCTCCTTTGTTGGGGACGTTGAGTATTTTGGACCTCGTTAGGAGGTTGATTGACAGTATTAAGCATGTTGGAAAAAGTAT
>VDFB02083231.1:0-21718 GCA_007258455.2 Sequoia sempervirens
TTGCTTTCATCTGTTTGTAAATTTATGTGTTTTCTTTCTTGCTGTTTTGACTGGTAAATCTGCTAAAACTAGAGGTTTAGTCTATTTCCTCACCGTACCAAGAAGTATGGACTTGTTGGAAATAGGGCTAAACCCCATGTATGTACATATTTTAGTGGTAGGAGTCTTTAAGAGTTTTGGAAGCATGCTAAAAATCTTTCCCTAGGCGAGTTGGCTAACACCCGGTTAGGGAAAGACAGTGAAATGTCAGTTCTAACATGGCAGGGGTGATAAATCTTTGTTGAAGCAACATGTGTAGTGATTGCAGGAGCCTTCACCAAGGTTGGAAAGAAGGTAGAACCTTTGACTGATCATCTGGAGGCTAGAAAGTACAAACAGTCCAAGAAAAGGTCAAGAAAAGCCCTAGTTCTTGCAAGAATAGGGTACACCTGTGTACTGACAGGAAAAGAGTCCAAAACCTCAAGAATCTGTTAGTGCTTGGAATTTGAGCCAGGGTGTCAGAAGGGAGTTTGGTCTAACCAATTGAAGGAGAGGAGTATTAACCATTTTTCTTGGGTGAGGAGGCCTAAAAGGGGCTCAAGCCTAGTAGCCCTTCCCAAACCCTAGACTAGGGTTTTGTGAAAGTGATAGAGAAGTGGTGTATGGAGGTTGAACAAGAACCTTCCCTAGATAGCTTTGAAGCTATGGAAGCCTATGCACACCCCTACAAACAAGTTAGGAGGCATTAGAGGTTATCTAGTCTTTAAAAGGATTAAGGGCTAGGGAGAGTGAGAGAGGAAGAGGACCGAGTTTGGCTTGGTAGTAGTAAACTAGACATGATAGCAGGGTTGGAAAATGAACCAAGGGTGCCTAAATAGCAAAGGACCTATAGGTTGAGTGGTGGATGAACTAACACCAAGGGGGTTATCAAAGGTGAGACCTGGAGCATTGAGATTGTGATTCTCTCAAACCAACCCTGTCCCTATCAAATTGGTATCAGAGCAAGCTAAATATTTGGGAAAGTAGCTTATATGTCAGAAGTTGAGTCAAGTGAAACTCCCGCCATGGTGAAAAATGCACAATTAGCCAAGAGGGTTGAAGAACAGGAAGAGGATAAGTCCTTAAAAGAAAGAATAGAGCAACTGGAGAAAGTTTTGAACAATGCAAGGTTGGAAGGAATGGTGCCAAAGGAAGAAGAGGTTGCAGAGGAAGACAAGGTCCCTAAACCTAACCCTGTTCTGGAGGAGGAGCCTTTCTTGAAGGAATTGAAAACCTTGAGTGGAAAAGGACTTGAGGGCATACCACTATTCAGTGGAAAGATGGATCCTGATTTGATCATGGATTGGATAGATGGCATGGAGAATCACTTTGAGTGTGATGGAGTCACTGAAGCATAGAAGGTGAAGGTCACAAAATCAAGGTTAAGAGGATCAACCTTGACATGGTGGAAATTTGTGAAGACTGAAAGGGAGAAAGAAGGAAAACATCCCATATCAACTTGGAAAGGAATGGTTGCTAATGTAAAGGAAGCCTATATTCCAGATGATTATGAGATTCAACTTCACAAGAAGAGGCAAAGTCTAAGGCAGAAAGAACAAGATGTCAACACCTATACTGAAGAGTTTCGAAAGCTTTGCTTGAGATCAAATGTGACAGAGGATGAGAGCCTAAAAGTGGCTAGGTATCTTAATGGCTTAAAATGGAATATCCAAGAAGAGATGGCTCTTTTGAGTCCTAAAATAGTCCACCAATGTTATCAACTGGCTAAGAAGATTGAGGAAAGGAACAAAAGAAAGCATGATCAATCCTCTAAGGGCAGAGGCAGAGGCAGAGATCAAAGAGGACAGTGTGGTAGTTACCAAGGAAGAGGTAGTGACCAAAGAAACCAAGGGGAATCTAAGCTCACTGAGCATGGAGGTGAAACATCTTCAAGAGGAGGATTTAACAGAGGAAGAGGACCTCAAGGAGGTTCAAATAGAGGAAGAGGAGCAGGCAAAAGTAACTCTTACTTTGCCACCATGAAGTGTTACCATTGCAACCAACTAGGTCACCCTGCTTATAGATGCTCGGAGAAAGCTTCTTCATCAAGCAATGAAAAGAGAGTGGCCTATGCACAAGAGGACACCATGAGTCCTAAGGCAACTGAGATCAATCATATAGAATCTGAAATTGGAGAGAGTCTAATGTTTAACAGAGTGTTGATCAGACAACCAGTCAAGGAGGAACCTAAGCAAAGAAGAGCTCTTTTTAGAGTAAGGTGCAAAATAGTTGGTAAAGTATGCAAGGTCATTGTAGATTCTGGTTCCACAGATAATATAATCTCAGAGGAGGCAGTAACTAAGCTGAAATTGCAGAAGGTACCTCATACCAACCCCTACAAGGTCACATGGCTGAATAAAGGGCAGAGTGTTTTGGTGAATGAGCAAGTAACAGTGGAATTTTCAATTGGAGGATATAAAGATAAGCTAGTTTGTGATGTATTACCCATGGATGCATGTCATCTACTACTTGGCAGGCCATGGCAATATGACAGAGGTGCTATATATCATGGGAAGGAGAACACCATTGAATTCAAGAAGGATGGAAGAACCTTCAAGCTGCAGTCATTGACTGAGGAAGATGAGGGATAGTCCAAGGTACCAAATATCATGTTAAGCAGTGGTAAAGAGTTTATCAGCAATCTACATCAAGGGAATGAAGGTTATGTGGTTTTAATGAAGTCCAAAGAGGAAGAAAAGGCTGAAAGGACAGTCTTACCAGAAGCAGTCCAAGGGTTGCTTGATAAGTACAAGAGTATAGTGAGTGATGGAACACCAGCAACTTTACCACCAAAGAGAGCAATAAGTTATCAAATTGACTTCATACTGGGAGCCTCATTTCCTAACAAAGCAGCATACAAGCTCACTCCTGAGCAGAACCTAGAGGTGGCTAGACAAGTGGAAGAATTGTTGAGTCAAGGTCTGATTCAAAAGAGCATCAGCCCTTGTGCAGTCCCAGTTGTTTTAGCAACAAAGAAAGGAGGTAAGTGGAGACTTTGTACTGATTCTAGAGCAATCAATAGGATTATAATCCGGTATAGATTCCCAATACCTAGAATAGAATATTTAATGGATTTCCTTGGAGGAGCACAGTATTACACCAAGTTGGACCTCAAGAGTGGCTACCACCAGATTAGAATTAAAGAAGGTGATGAGTGGAAGACAACTTTTAAGACAAATGATGGCTTGTATGAGTGGAAAGTGATGCCATTTGGCCTCTCAAATGCCCCTAGCATGTTCAAGGAGACTACGAATGAGGTGCTTAAGGATTTCACAGGATCTTGTAGTAGTCTATCTTGATGACATACTGATTTTCAAGAAGATAGCGTATTAAACATTTGAAGCATGTGGAGATGGTACTTAAAAGGCTGGAAGAAGAACAATTGGAAATTAACCTTGAGAAGAGTGTGTTCTTCAAACAAGAACTTGTGTATCTAGGTTTTGTAGTATCCCAAGGAACGTTGAAGATGGATCCAAGCAAGGTGGAAGCCATCCTAAACTGGCCTACACCAACCACAGCAACAGAGGTAAGGAGCTTTCATGGTTTAGCTCAGTTTTATAGGAAATTCATCAGGAATTTTAGTGGTATATGTGCACCAGTTCTAGATACTATTAAGGGTGGTCTAAAAAAAAGTTTAAGTGGACTCAAGAGGCTGATAAAGGGTTTGAAAAACTGAAACAAGAAGTGGCAACTCACCAATTTTATTATTTCCCGCTTTGATGGGGTTGTTCACAGCTGGAGTGTGATGCAAGTGGAGTAGCAAGAGGGGAGGAGAGTACTACCAAGAAGGTAGGCCTCAGAGCATTCTTTAGTGAAAAGCTCAATGAAGCCAAGAAAAATACTCCACCTATGATCTGGAACTTTATGCTTTAGTGTAGTCCCTTATGAAGTGGAGGCATTATTTATTTCCCAAAGAGTTTGTGGTCTTCACAGATAACCAGGCACTCAGTTACATCAACACCCAGAGAAGCTGAGTAATAGACACTTGAAATGGATGGAATACATCCAAGCTTTCACTTTTACCATCAAGCATAAGAAGGGACAAATGAATAAGGTGGCAGATGCATTAAGCAGGAGAATGTTGATAGTGCAGGAAATACAGCTGAAGAGCATTGGATTGGAGAGTTTCAAAGACCTCTATGGTGAAGATGAAGACTTTTTAGAAGCCTACAAGGTATGCTCTAATTTTGAGAATCACTTTCATAGTCAGTATGTTGAGTATACATTGCAAAATGGACTGTTATTTAAGGGTAATCTGTTATGTGTCCCAAGAGGATCAATGAGGGAAAATCTGATCCAAGAGAAACATAATGGAAGTCTTAGTGGGCATTTTGGAATAAATAAAACTTTAGAGCTGGTACAAAGGTTCTATTACTGGCCTAAGTTGGCAAGAGATGTTAGGAAATATGTGGAGTAGTGTGTAGTTTGCATGAAAGCCAAAGGGGGAGCCAACAATGCAGGTTTGTATCAACCTTTACCCATTCCCAATAGACCATGGGAGTGTGTTAGTATGGATTTTGTGGTAGGACTCCCCAAGACTAAGGCAGGGTTTGACAGTATTTATGTAGTTGTGGACAGATTTAGCAAGATGAGTCACTTTATCCCTTGCAAGACTACACATGATGCTAGCTACATTGCCCATCTTTTCTTCAGGGAGATAGTAAGGATCCATGGATTACCATTAAGTATTGTTTCTGACAGAGATGTGAAGTTCATGAGTCATTTTTGGAAGACTTTATGGAGCAGATTGGGTACAAATCTATCATTTGGATCAGCTTACCATCCTCAGACTGATGATCAAATAGAGGTGGTTAACAGAGTGTTAGGTAATCTTCTAAGGTGTCTAACAAAGGAGTATGGACAGACATGGGATATGGCGATTTCCCAAGCTGGATATGCCTACAATGACAGTGTCAATAGAACTATAGGGAAAATTCCTTTTGAGGTTGTGTATGGGATGCACCCAAGAGGAATTTGTGAACTTAGAGACCTTAGGTCTTAGGAGAATAGGAGTGGACATGTAGAAGACTTCACTCAGAAAATGACAAAGATTCATGACCAGGTCAAGCAAATAGTTACAGTAGCAACCCAAAAGTTGAAGGAAAAAGTTGATTTGTCAAAGAGAGATGTGCAATTTGTAGTTGGGGACTATGTTATGGTTCACCTCAACAAATCTAGATTGAAAAAGGGAATTTCAACCAAAATTCAGATGAAAAGAGTGGGACCATGCAAGGTGTTAGCCAAGTATGGGAAGAATACCTACAAGGTAGAATTACCATCAGATTTGGGCATATCTCCACTATTCAATGTTGTTGATTTGATCAGGTATAAGGGGATAGTCAGTGATGAAGTTTAGAATAGTCAGGAGATATTTAAGGATATCAGTAATATACCCCTTCCAAATCAAGAGAAACCTCAGGCAGAGAAGATCTTGGAGTCCAGGGTGAAGAAGGCTACAAGACACAAGGTATACATGAAGCACCTTGTCAAGTGGAGGAACAAACATGAATCTGAGGCTACCTAGGTTGAGGAAGCTGACTTTAAGAAGCTAGGCATTGATCTATCACTGATATCACCTCAAGTTCCTTGATTTTTGTGCTGAGAGGGGGAGAATGGTGCAAGAGCACTTGCCAAAGTGCCAAAGTGCAAGCTTATTTTGAAGTTTTGTTTTAAAATATTTTTTGTTGTTTTGGTAAGGTCTTTTGGATCATCTTATTGGTGTTTGAGGACTTTTTCTCCTTAGGTTAGAAGTGGTAAAGTTGAATAAGTTTGGAAGCTTATGTTTGAGTTGTTTTCCTACAATAGACCTAGGTTGCAAAACACACTATGTTTTACAACAACAAGCTTTTGGCCGTTCTTAGGCTCAAAAGAGAAAACCTAACTATTTTCTAAGCATTGTAAAAGGAAGCTCTCAACTTTCCAAGGGGTTTGGATGATATGGAACGTTGGCAGTCTTCAACAGAATAAAGAGAAACAGTGATTTTGTTGTGTAGAGATATATTTTCCTATTCTTGTGTGCATGACAGTAGTTAGATGAATTGAATAAGGATTTTTGTTGGTTTGAGAGCATGTAGAGAATCCTTTTTCAACATTTTTTTGGCACATTAGTTAGCTTTTTCATCACTTTCATTTGTTTGTAAATTTTTGTGTTTTCTTTCTTGTTGTTTTGACTGGTAAATCTGCTAAAAGTGGAGGTTTAGTCTGTTTCCTCACTGTACCAAGAAGTATGGACTTGTTGGAAACAAGGCTAAACCCCATGTATGTACATATTGTGTGGTAGGAGTTTTTAAGAGTTCTGGAAGCATGCTAAAAAGCTTTCCCTAGGCAAGTTGGCTAACACTCAGTTAGGGAAAGACAGTGAAATGTCAGTTCTAACATGGCCGGGGTGATAAATCTTTGTTGAAGAAAAATGTGCATTGATTGTAGGAGCCTTCACCGAGGTTGGAAAGAAGTCAGAACCTTTTAATAATCATCTGGAGACTAGAAAGTACAAACAGTCCAAGAAAAGGTCAGGAAAAGCCCTAGTTCTTGCAAGAATAGGGTACACCTATGTACGGACAGGAAAAGAGTCCAAAACCTCAAGAATTTGTTAGTGCTTGGAATTTGAGCTAGGGTGTTAGAAGGGAGTTTGGTCTAACTAGTTGAAGGAGAGGATTATTAATCATTTTTCTTGGGTGAGGAGGCCTAAAAAGGGGCTCAAGCCTAGTAGCCCTTCCCAAACCCTAGACTAGGGTTTTGTGAAAGCAATAGAGAAGAGGTGTATGGAGGTTGAACAAGAACCTTCCCTAGATAGCTTTGAAGCTATGGAATCCTATGCACACCCCTGCAAACAATTTAGGAGGCATTAGAGGTTATCTATTCTTTAAAAGGATTAAGGGCTAGGGAGAGTGAGAGAGGAAGAGCAATGAGTTTGGCTTAGTAGCAGCAAACTAGACATGATAGCAGGGTTGGAAAATGAACCAAGGGTGCCTAAATAGCAGAGGACCTACAGGTTGAGTGGTGGATGAAGTAACACCAAGGGGTTATCAAAGGTGATACCTGGAGCATTGGGATTGGGATTGTCTCAAACCAACCCTGTCCCTATCACAAACACAACATACAACCTATGCTACATAAAATTTTCATACCACAATTGCAACAATGAGATATAAAAAGGATTTAGTATTTTGAAATCATAATAATAACATCAAATCACTATTGCAAAATGAGACAAAATTCTGAGATAGGAATGCTCTGCCGCTTTTATTGAACTGAAGGAGTATGCAAATATAAAAATCTGAGTACAATCAATGGCTTACAAAGCTCTCTACAAGTAGTCAAGAGAGTAAGAAGAAAAATTTGAAATCGAACTAAGGAAAAACTAGGTTTTTTCTCTAATATATACCTCCAAAGTGTCTCCAAGAGTGAGAAGGAAAAATCTGAGTGAATTGCTCCTCAAAATAGTAACTCCAGTGTGATTTTCAAGCAAGGGAAAAATCCTCCAAAATAGGGCATAAAACTGATCCAAATTGAGTGAAAAAGATGGCAAGATTCCCTCCAAAGCAGAATGACCCAAAAAATACTCAAAAGGAAGCCTAAACTGACTAAAAACAGAAATGGAAACTTCAGTTTGCCCAGTTTTTTCTATTTTTCTCAAAAGAACTCAAACTGAAATGGGAAAGTTACTAAGAGGACTCCATGCATTCACCTTGACCTTTCTGCATTAAAATAACAAATACTAAGGTAATTTATAGTTCATATTACCTTAATATTGGTTTACAATATCTACAGTTTCAACTTTACAAAATAAAAGGGCGAAAAAGACATGAGCTTGCCTTCACCTCATTTGGCCTTAATTTTTTATTTTTGCAATAATACAAGGAAAAATATATGGTTTTGATTTGAATTTTTCCAAGTATTGAACATATTTAATTTTCTATAAAAATCATAAAAAATGGAAAAAGGCATATAGTTATATGATTTTCTAAAAAAATCACAAAAATCCTAAGGCATAGGCTACATGATTTTTCTCCAAAGATCAAGAAAAGAATAAAGGCATTATGCAACCTAGTTATATAGAACATATGCAAAGGAAAAAAACCACTAAGGCATTAGTGAAGGCGTTGAATTTTAAATTAATGTGACAAAAACCACAAGTCCAAATTAGGGCAATGAGGAAAACCCTGAAACAAAACTATCAAACTCCACTTTTTTCTCATTCATTTTCACACTCAGTTTTTGGAGAACTATTTCAGCCGTCACCATGAACCTAGGGTTTTGAATGCTCAAGCTCTTCAATTTGTTTCTTTCATGTCAAATTTTGAAGCTTCTGATAGTTTTTATTGTAGGAAAATTCATGAGTAAGTGGCCTTTGTTTCAAAACCAAATAGTGATTTCTGTATTCTCCATTTTGGAAGCATATTTTGGCTCTTTAGTTGCGGCTACCATCATTTTTCTGATGCACTTCCTTTTGTTTACATTTTTTTGATCTGCTCTCATTGTTTTGAGGCTTCCATTGAAGCATTTCTGAAAATTTCTACTAAGGGTATTTGAATGCATTTTTCCAACAGCAAGACTTGGCTAAGTTTCCTACCATTGAATCTTGCATTCTCTCTTTATTTTCTACAAAAATATGCTCGATTCAAGCTCATTAAGTGCAAAATAAATGATTTTTTTGTTTCTTCTCTGCACATTATGGGTATGGTTGTATCTTCTTCTTGAAATGTCACGACCCCTCGATTATCTGAGTTCTTACATACTTGGATAAGCTTGAATACTCCTCCATTTTCTATATTTGTGGCTTCTTTATCGCATTGCAACCATGACCATTATTTTTCTAATGTATTTCTCATGATTTCACATTTTTTTGATGCCTTTTTCCACTTTGAGGTCACCATTGGAATTGTTTTGAAGCTTATTGTGGCAGGCATTTGAATGCAACTTCTCAACATAAAATCTGGGTAATTTTTCCTACCATTCAAACTTTGCATTTCCTCTTTATTTCATGTTGATCAGATGTTCGGTTTGAGCTCAATAAGCTACATATTGAATGAACGTTTTATTTTTTCCATGCTTCTTCATTTTTTGAATCTCTTCTACAATCCATATTCGCGGCTTGGATTTTTGTATTCTATAGCTCCTTCAATTAAATTTTTAGACAAATGGGTTTGAAACCCTAGCTCGTGGCTTCTCCTTTCATGGGAAAAACCATGAAACTCCTCTAGTTCAGCCTTCATAATCAAAACCACATACATATTTTTTGGAAACCCTTGATATATTAACACATAAATCTGGGTTTATTTTTTCCACTGTACTTTGTATGCTTCCAAGATTTCTTTCTATAGGCATTCGAGAGCTTAACTTGAATAAGGTCGGGGGTTTTCATTACTTTTGTAAAATCTAAAGCTCTTTACATTTTAGTTTGTTATCTCCATTGTTTTATGAGAGCTCTCTACATCTCATGGCCACAACTCTCATGAGATATTCTCTATGTATTCATTTCATCTTTTTCTAAATGTGGTGAATAGGAGATAACTTTGTTTATTTTTTGGAAGGAATGAAAATACATTTCTTCTATGAAGGCCGCAACCTCTAAAAAAATTTGTTCTTTTCATTTTTTGTACATTTCTTCTCATTATGTAGATAGTAGATGTGTTTTTTGAAAATTAGTGGCCACTATTTCTCTCTAAAAGAAAAGAAGAGAACTTTTCCATTCTAGGTTTTCTTTCTTATAACCCCACCTTGAAATCATTGTACATTTCGGGTGCTCTTTCATCTTTCCTATAAATGATGAGGGTTTCATGTTGAATGTAGATCTTGGTATCTCTAACCTATTCCATTCTCCTCCTTCATGTTGAGAGTTTACCTCGGTCTTGGAGACATTATGTAGAAATAGCTGGTTGATAAAGCCATTATCCACTTTGCTTGTTGTATACAACTCTTTTGTAGCTTGTATATCTTCAATACTGCACTTCTACATTCCTATTATTCAAAATTTATATGGTGAAAATGTATACCCACTATTTACTTTACCACTTCTTGCATTATAATGAAAATGAATGCTCTTTGTTTTTTCTTCTACATTCCTACATTTCTTTCCATTTGAAAACTGCACTTGCTTTCACTATAATGTGTCACTACCCCAATGATCTGAATTGTTTATGGTAGTGAATCTATTACTTGAATCCACTTAAGTTGTTGCTATTGAATACCACTTGCAACTTTTTTGACAAATGAATGACATCACTACTAAGGCATTGTGTACTACATAAAATGTAGACTTTGACATGTTTGAACTGCTGCCTCCCATGTATTCATACTTAAGCAACAATTTGTTGCCCCTTAATGGAAAATTGTGTAAGGTACCTTGATGAACATGCATATGATGAATCCTCCATGTTGGAATTCCATTTCTAGCACATTCTTAGATATCCTTTCAATGTAAACATTGTTTGCCACTATTTCTTGCTTCTTGATAGCTATGCTTAGGCATCTTATGAGTCCATTGTTCATTTGTGATCTTCACTTCATTGCACTTTTGAATTGATTGTCATGAATGAGCAATGAATTTGTTACTCTTGTAGTCACTTTATGAAATATTCCTTCAACTAAAAATGTTTTGATTTGAGCAATATGAATGTGTATTCCTATCTCATTCCTCTGTTGAATTTAGGGGAAGCATGTTGGGCTCAGCCCTTGTGGGAGCCCATTTTTTCACCACATGCTATGATGTCTTTAGAAATGAATCAACAACATTATTTCACCTATACCTACATAATGAAAAAACATGTTACATAAAAATAAAAAAAATGAAGCTCAATGCTCCTATAATGTTCCATTTTTTAGGCTCTCTTGCATATATATCTTATATTTTCTCAACTAACTTAAAGAATCATAGGCATATGCTATATTTCTATTGATAGGGTACATAATGAGATTCATATCAAGAGCTATAACCAACTCTCTTATAATGATGCAAGTTCATTTGAAGATCAGGAATGAGGAGGAACATGCAACCACGAAGACCAACACCAACTTCAATAGGCAATGATGGATATGTTTTTCCTTATATTCTCCTTCCATTACTTTCATCTGCAGATGTATAGTGTATTTATGTGTTGCTTTAGTTCAACTACTCCCATAGCTTGTGTGAGACATTTGATTACTCCTTTCTTTCCAATGAATAGAAAAGCAACACTTATGCAGTCTTGTGTAAATTTCATTGCAAAATGAATGAAACATTATAGAAATGAATGAAAGCAATACCTTGCATTCTTTATGATGCCATTTAATTGCAATCCTAAACATTATTTCATGTATCTCCTAAGTCCGTGGAAATTGTTCCCCAACACTAGGATTAGAAAGAGATTAAATTTGAATGAAATGAACATGTAAATTGACATTTGTAATTAATTCTAAATGATAGGAACTTGTGGGGATTCCCAAGAAGAGCTCCTACAAAATAGGAGCACATGGGGCACCCACATGGAAGGTGGAACTCACCTTGAGTTAAGTTAACTATTTGGAGAAAAGATAACACTCAGTAATGCATGTAAAGATCCTAGAAGTTAGGAATTGATGTTTACATGCATGCAGTTCAATTTAGTTCAGTATTAGTTTAGTTTAGTTTAGTTTAGTTTAGTTAAGTTAAGTTCAATTTAGTTATGGTTCAGTTATCTTCAGTTGCATGTAATTATTTTTAGTTGAATGCTAGTTGACTTCAGTTGACTTGGAATGCATGACTAATTACTTGAGTTTCATGAGAAATAACAGGCGATACATTCAGTTAAGTGGGGATGATCAATTATGCATGATATTTGCATGAATGGTGGAGAGATATGTTTCAGTTAACAAAGATTGAATTGGACCCACCTTGGGTGCCCAAGTTGGCATCTTGGAGTAAAAAAATTTGCATGATAAGATATTTTATAAGGCTGAGTTAAGTGGGCCCATTCTTGGGCACCAATTTTGAGGAGAAGCTTACAAGATATCTTTGTAATCAACATTGAGTTATGACTTCAGTTTGGGACACCCAAATGGATGGACTTGTTTTGACATTTTTTTTCACAGTAGAACTCTACTTGCAATGAATAGACGTAGGTTTTTGAGAGATAAGCTTTGTGCTTTGTAATTGTAAACTCTTTGGAGTTTACAAGGCTCATTATTTTCTATAAATTGTAGCAAGTTGAAGAGAGTTTAATCATATTTTATTGCAAGTTGTGAAAAGAATTGTTGAAGGCAAAAGAAGCATCTCAAGCAAGGATTGATAAAGAATTATTGTAATCTTATTCAAAGGTTAAATAATACAAGCACTATTGATTTTGGTGGTGGATTTTTTTCCCGAAAGGGTTTCTCCACGATATATGTTGTGTCACTTCTATCTTTGGTCTTATTCTTCTACAATCTTCTATCTATTTCTACAAATGGTAAAATTAATCTAAATAGATAATCATATACAAAGAAATTGTAACAAAGAACACTTAATTAGATCTACAATCTCATAATTTTACAAAGTATTAAGCTACATAATTACCTCCATTTTCAACATTTGGTATCAGAGCTAATGGTTGGGTAGAGTTTGAGATGCCTTTCTCTTAAAAGTTTGAAGGTCTTTTGGCTCTAGTGGGAGCTTTTACTATTGTGCTATTGTTGTTTTTAAAAAATAAGTTTGTTACAATGAGTTTTAATTCTCATTTAGATATTGAAAGATTCAATGTATTTGATTATGAGATGTGGAAACTAAAAATGGAAGATCTCCTTAAAGAGAGAGATTGGTGGTTAGTTGTTGGTAATGAGACAAAGTCACCTACAAGATGTCAGATGAGGATTGGGCTAAGCCTGATAAGAAAGCAAGAAGGACCATAAGATTATGTCTTGTTAATGTTGTTCTCTTGAATGTTTCAGATGAAACTACCACATATAATTTTTGGAAGAGAATAGGTGATATTTATCAAACTAAAATTCTTACTAATAAGTTGTATTTGAAAAGACAATTGTATTCTTTAAAGATGAAATATGGTGATTTTGTTGCAAATCATTTGAATTCTTTTAATTTATTCTAAGTTAGTTAGCATCTGTAGATGTAAATCTAGAAGATGAAGATAAATGCATTTGTTACTTTGTTCTTTACCAGAATCTTGGGAAAATCTAATTGTTGCTATCAATGGTAGTGGTGCAGATCCGAAGATGGACAATATAATTCCTACTCTCCTATCAGAGGAGGTGAGGAAGAAGTCTAAAATGGAAATCCAAGATGCCTTGCTTGTAAAAGGTAGGCTTGAGAAAAAGGAACCTAAGGGAGACAAGGAAGGAAAGGGTAAGTCCGAAGGACAAAGTAAGGTAAAGTGTTGAAACTGTGAGAAACCGAGACATGTGAAGAACGTTGTAAGAACAAGAAAAAGAGTTTTGATTCTTCTATAGAGGAATCCTTGGATGACGGTAATCATGTATTGATCATTTCATGTAAAAATGTTAGTGATGAATCTTTGCTTGATGTTAAAGAGTGATCTTCATGAAGAGGATAGTAGTCATGATGCCATGTGTAGCTTGTACCATGGTTTAGTGGTAGTTGTTGGCAGTGACATGGATGCATCATTGGTAAGGTTATCTTCATGTGGCTGGGGATATGTTTTTTCTTGGTTTAGAGTGGTTGCTATTATGTCATGGTTTACTCTTGATACACATTTAGATTTTGGCATGGTACTTGTTCTCTTGAGACCATGATGTTTATGTATGTTATGATGCATGTGATCTCCTTGGAGGAAATGGTTAGATCATGGATACCATGTTTATGTTCCTAATTCATGATTGGAGCTTTGACATTGATCTTGTGTGGTTCTCTTATGTATTGGGTACTTTAATAATTTGCTTGATTACTTCATGATAGTGCTATGTTGCATTTGGAGTTTGGCATGGATTGGTTGGTTATAGGTCCTCATGGATACTTGGAGAAATAGGTGAGGCTTGAGTTCTCTTATGGTAAGAGATATATGTTGGAATGGTTACTTGTAAGAAAATATTTTTCAACAGTAAAGACCGAGAATCCTACACCTTGGTTGGATGTGATTTCAACACACTCGGTGGTTTCACATGCCTCCAAAGAGGCATTTTGGTTATAGAGACATGGGAAAGGTATTGGTTTCAATTGCAAGTAAGTTAAACTTGAATGTGATAGTTAGAGTGTTGTGATAGTCAGAGTGCTATTTGTTTAGCCAAAAATCATATATATCATGCTCATACTAAGCATGTTGATGTTTAGTATCACTTTGTGCGAGAAATGGTTGAGAGTGGGAAGGTATTAATTGAGAAAGTTGAAACTTTGATTAATGTTGCAGATTATCTTACGAAACAAGTTCCTACAAATAATTTATCTTGGTTTTGAGTATTAATCATTTGCTTGGAGCCTCATGATTATGCAGGTTGCATTTGAAGTTGGCATGGATTGATTAGTTGGTGCAGGAAGGCCATTGGCCTTGAGTCTTGTACTTGATTTATAATAATGATTCCTTGTTTAGAATAATTGCAATGTATAATGTCAAGTGGGAGAATGTTGGAAATAGGATGTCATTTAATTGCAATCCTAAACATTATTTCATGTATCTCTTAAGTCCTTGGAAATTGTTTCCCAACACTAGGATTAGAAAGAGATTAAATTTGAATGAAATGAACATGTAAATTGAAATTTGTAATTAATTCTAAATGATAGGAACTTGTGGGGATGCCCAAGAAGAGCTCCTACAAAATAGGAGCACATGGGGCACCCACATGGAAGGTGGAACTCACCTTGAGTTAAGTTAACTATTTGGAGAAAAGATAACACTTTAGTAATGCATGTAAAGATCCTAGAAGTTAGGAATTGTTGTTTACATGGATGAAGTTCAGTTTAGTTTAGTTTAGTTCATTTATGGTTCAGTTATCTTCAGTTGCATGTAGTTATTTTTAGTTGAATGCTAGTTGACTTCAGTTGACTTGGAATGCATGACTAATGACATGAGTTGCATGACAGATAACAGGTGATACATTCAGTTAAGTGGGGATGATCAATCATGCATGATATTTGCATGAATGGTGGAGAGATATGTTTCAGTTAACAAAGATTGACTTGGACCCACCTTGGGCACTCAAGTTGGCATCTTGGAGTTAACACTTTTGCATGATAAGATATTTTATAAGGCTGAGTTAAGTGGGCCCATTCTTGGGTGCCAACTTTGAGGAGAAGCCTACAAGATATCTTTGTAATCAACGTTGAGTTATGACTTCAGTTTGGGACACCCAAATGGATGAAGGACATTTTTTGACATTGTTCTTCACAGTAGAACTCTACTTGCAAAGAATAGGTGTAGGTTTTTGAGAGATAAGCTTTGTTCTTTGTAATTGTAAACTCTTTGGAGTTCTACATTATTTTCTATAAATTGTAGCAAGTTGAAGAGAGTTTGATTAGATTTTAGTGCAAGTGTGAAGAAGAATTGTTGAAGGAAAAAGAAGCATCTTAAGCAAGGATTGATAAAGAATTATTGTAATCTTATTCAAAGGTTAAATAATACAAGCACTATTGATTCTAGTGGTGGATTTTTTCCCCGAAAGGGTTTCTCCACAGTATATGTTGTGTCACTTCTATCTTCTGGTCTTATTCTTCCACAATCTTCTATCTATTTCTACAAATGGTAAAATAAATCTAAATAGATAATCATATACAAATAAATTGTAACAAAGAACACTTAATTAGATCTACAATCTCATAATTTTACAAATTATTAAGCTACATAATCACCTCCATTTTCAACACTTTGTGTACTTTCCTTTACGTTACAAAACACTGAATAATAAAACTAAATTCCATCTTTCTTAAGCACCTTAAAATATGCAATGGTTAAGAATAGTAGAAATTTTGGAATACCTTTCACCTTTAAAAAATTAATCAACTTCTTTAGCTCTACCAAATTGAGCTGTAGGTGAAAATTTGGTAACATTTCTAGCAATTTTTGGTTAGTGCTTGCTTGCTAAGCATATAGACCAGTTGCCTTAAACAATTCATTGGGCATGGAGTCAAATCTGCCCCTCCTTCCAACTCAGAAAACTATTGTAACTCAGCTGCAAATACTCCAATCAATAGCAAAAACCAAATTGAAAGAAACTAACAAGGCCCTGGTGGCCAACAAACATGTGCAACAACACTTAGGGAAAGAAAACAACTGAAATAAATGTGCCTTGAGCACTTATTAGTAGAAAAACTAACCTAACCTACTAACTGAGGAAAGGTTGCCTAAACAAAACCATTAACTAGTTGAAGAAAGTAGCTTCCTCTTCTTTGCAATTTACAATGCTCCATACTCTTGTAAGACAACCAAAAGAGATGGGGAAAAATCAAATACCCAACATAATGTTGCAACACCTTTCCAAGGAGGAAAATGTATTCACTCACCCAACTGTCTTGATTGGGGAACCAACAGTGATCAAGTAAAGAAGTGGACTAGTTGTGCTTAACTTGATGCCTTCTATGATGCTCTAATTCAATGTTGCCATGGGGCTGCTCTTTATTGTTGGCTTCCAACCAAGCTAGATGCCTAATGGGAAATCCCCTTGAAAGCTTTGGACTAGAGAGAAAACAATATGAGTGATAAGAAATAATAGCATCACCTTCACCTTTAACTGAAACATTAGCCTCAAGCTCCTCTCTACAATAGAAAGGAAGCTCCTCCAACCAACCAAGATCATGCACATCAGCTTCATGAGAATTTTCCTGAAAATTGGCCTCTTCTTCCAAAGGCTTTAGCTACATACCTTCCTTGCAGTCCTCATCATTAACGCGATCCTCACAAGAATTTAACAGAGTGGCAAGCTCTCTACAAGCTGGACAGCTAGGATCCTAACAATCAAGAATTAAATTTTCTTGAAAAGACTGATTCTCTTCAATCAGTTTACTTAACTACTCTTCAAGGGAAGCTTCCTCCAATGTTTCTATGTTAGCTTCTCCTTTGTCAATTGAATCTTCAACCATCACCCCTTTTTGATCTATCTGAACCATGCCTTCAATCTCCTAATTATTCTCCATTTTAGGCATGTTATCATGCATACCACACTCTTGAACCTTCGCAACAATGTTGCATTCACTCATTTGTTCATGGATCAACTCTCTGTCAATGTGATTTTCATGCTCTTGTTGATCACAACTTGTCAATTTTGTTAGCTCACACATATTCTCTTCATCAATGGTAACAAATAAAGGCAGCTCTTCAAACAAATTAGTTGAAGCACACACCTCAACATTTTCCTCCATCTCTACAACCATCTGCTCTTGATTTTCTAGATCTTCCTCATCATTGTACCAACTGGATACCTCAAAATAGTTGTCAATATTCTATTGTTCCAGCTAAACTCGGTTTTCCAAAATATGTGTTTTCCCCTAAGTTGTAGCTACTACAGGTATGAGCATGATTTCTTCATCTTGGTCCACAAAAGAAGGAAGTTCATCAAACCAAAACATGGAGTTATCCTCTAGAACACCCTCCTTTACCTCTCCATCCTGCTACCTTGATTGATCATCTAAGATGAACAATAAAACATTTTCATCCTCTTCAATGAAATGAGGAAGCTTATTAGTCAAAACATTGAAAGATTCATTAGGAGAAGCCTTTCTTTGCTCAATTTTATGTTGCTCTAAATGGAAATCTCCAAAGCTGAACACAATGGATTTACCTTCCTAAGCTTCTCTATGAGGAGTAGGGTATCTTTATCCATGGGTTCATCCTTGGATTCATCAGGTGGGGAAACTTGTGGAGATTCTTAGACTGTTGGGGAGAAAATAGGCTCTTCAAGAAGCTACTCTTGAGGGATTGTAGGTTGAACATGGTCAGGAATAGGTTCATCTGGTATGAAGCATAGCATTTTGAACATAGGAATGTCTTTTCCAAAATATGGGTTTGGAAAACTAGTAGTTGGGCTAGCTTCTTGCTCAATAAAATATTTTGAAATGAAGGGAAGCTCCTAAAACTTGGATTTTTAGCTTGGGAAGATCTAGGAGACTCACTTTATCTAAAACTTGGAAATTTATACTTACAAGCCTCCTCTTGAGTAGGCTGGTCTGGAATTGTAGGAGTTGCTTGGACTTTGTGCCTTTGTGTTTGAGCAAACACAAGCTTCATCTACTCCTTTTTGCAGCTATCTCTCTTTCAAGATTCTCCTTGAATTATATCCTTTGTGTCTCCAATTCTTTCTCATAGAGATAGGCTTGATAAGCCATCTCTTCATGTTGTTGATTATACTCGTGTTGCCTCTTGATCTCCTCTACCTGCTTTGTGAAATCAAGCATGAAGTCGCAAGCAACTCACCCTTTAGGTTTGTAATCTCCTCCTTTTCACACTCTTGGAGCTAGTTTTGAGCATATGAAGGCTGATATGGAGGTTGAGCAGGGGTGGGTGGGTGGTAACTATATTGAGCATGTTGGTTTTCCTCAAAAGCCATGGGTTTTGGACTAAACCCAATAGCATGATTGGTCTAATATGGATGATATGGAGATGGATAAGTAGGAATTTCATGATATGATGGATGGTAAGACATACATCCATGAAAAATTGACATATTCACTCATTCAAAAGCTAGAAAACAAGAAAAGATCGGACTTTTAAAATAAACCAGCACTTGATCATATTGAAACCAATGACTTGAGATCGAAGTCGCTAGATGTATGTAGATTTTTGCCTCCAAAGGTATATCTTACTGATATACACACCTAATATCAGTAATAAATGATCAAAATATTGGACTGAAAAAGTCCAATCGGTCCCATCGGGCGTCCCAAAAATTGTTGTCAATCAAGATTGCACCCTAGCTAAGATTTGACTTAACTATCCTAATGAAACATGGAAACAATCTCGAGTTGTGGATGACCTATGATGAGAATGAATCTCTAGATAGGGTTGGTTCCCCTGGTAGATCACCTAATCTAAATGACTTTTCTGAGAAAAGGGTTAGAAGGAAAACTCAAAATGAAATCCTAAACCTAATGGGTGATGCACCAAAACTTTAACTTTTTCTCCAATTTAACTCACAATCAATTCTCAAAACAATAACTTTCACAACCTCAAATGCAACATACAACACAACAGTGATTTACATGAAGGCTCAGAAACAAACACAACATACAACCTATGTTACACAAAAAAATTGTACCACAATTGCAACAATGAGACATAAAAAGGATTTAGTGTTTTGAAATCACAATAATAACATCAAATAACCATTGCAAAATGAGACAAAATTATGATAATCTAGGAATGCCTTGCTACTTTTATTGAACTGAATGAGTATGAAAATATGATTTAAATTTGAGTACAATTCAATGGATTACAAATCTCTTTGCAAGTAGTCAAGAGAGTAAGAAGCAAAATTTGAACTCGAACTGAGGAAAAACTAAGTTTTTTCTCCAATATATGCCTCCAAAGTGTCTCCAAGAGTGAGAAGGAAAAATCTGAGTGAGTTGCTCCTCAAAATAGTAACTCCAGTGTGATTTTCGAGCAAGGGAAAAAATCCTCCAAAATAGGGCATAAAAAGGATCCAAACTGAGTGAAAAATATGTCAATATTCCCTCCAAAGCATATTGACCCAGAAAAGACTCAAAAGAAATCCTAAACTGACTAAAAACATAAATGAAAAATTTAGTTTGCCCAATTTTTTCTATTTTACTCGAAAGGACTCAAACTGAAATGGGAAAGTTCCTAACAGGACTCCATGCATTCACCCTGAATTTTCTGCATCAAAATAACAACTACTAAGGTAATTTATAGAATATTACCTTAATATTGTTTTACAATATCTACAGTTTCAACTTTACAAAATAGAAGCGAAAAAAACACTTGAGCTTGCCTTCACCTCATTTGGCCTTAATTTTTTATTTTTGCAATAATACAAGGAAAAATATATGGTTTTGATTTGAATTTTTCCAAGTATTGAACATATTTAATTTTCTATAAAAATCATAAAAAATGGACAAATGCATATAGTTATATGATTTTCTAAAAAAATAGAAAAATCCTAAGGCACAGGCTACATGATTTTTCTCCAAAGATCAAGAAAAGAACAAAGGCATTATGCAACCTAGGTATGTAGAACATATGTAAAGGAAAAACACCACTAAGGCATTAGTGAAGGTGTTGAATTTTAAATTAATGTGACAAAAATCGCAAGTCCGAATTAGGGAAAAGAGGAAAACCCTAAAAAAAAACTATTGAACTCCACTTTTTTTCATTCATTTTTGCACTCAGTTTTTGGAGAACTATTTCAGTCGCCACCATGAAACTAGGGTTTTGAATGCTCGAGCTCTTAAATCTCTTGCTTTCATGTCGAATTCTGAAGCTTCTAATATTTTTTATTACAGGAAAATTCATGAGTAAGTGGCCTTTGTTTCAAAACCAAACAATGATTTTGTATTCTCCATTTTGGAAGCATATTTTGGCTCTTTAGCCATGACCACCATCATTTTTATGATGCACTTCCTTTTTTTAAAATTTTGTTTATGCTCTCTTTTTTTTTAGGCTTCTATTGAAGCATTTTTGAAACTTGCTACTAAGGGTATTCAAATGCATTTTTCCAATGACAAGACTTGGGTAAGTTTCCTATCATCAAATCTTGCATTCTCTCTTTATTTTTGGAAAAATATGCTCGATTCAAGATCATTAAGTGAAAAATAAATGATTTTCTTGTTTCTTCTCTACACATTATGGGTATGGCTATATCTTCTTCTTAAATTTCCCAGCCCCTCGAATGTCTGAGTGCTTACATACTTGGATAAGCTCGAATACTCCTCCATTTTCTATATTAGTGGCTTCTTTATGGCATTGAAACCACAACCATTGTTGTTTTTCTAATGTATTTCTCATGCTTTCACATTCTGTTGACGCCTTTTACCACTTTGAGCCTGCCATCGGAATGCTTCTAAAGCTTATTGCCTTGGGAATTTGAATGCAACTTCTCAACAAAAAATTTAGGTAAGTTTTCCTACTAGTCGAACTTTGCATTTCCTCTTTATTTCTTGCTAATCAGATGTTGGGTTCGAGCTCAATAAGCTACAAAGTGAATGAACATTTTTTTTTCCATTGTTCTTCATTTTTTGAAGCTCTTCTACAATCCATAGTCATGGCTTGGATTTTTGTATTCTATAGCTCCTTCATTTAAATTTTTAGACAAATGGGTTTGAAACCTTAGCGCGTGGCTTCTCCTTTTGTGGGAAACAACATGAAACTCCTCTGGTTTGGCCTTCATAATCAAAATCACAGACCTGTTTTGTAGAAACCCTTGATATTTTAATACATAAATTTGGGTTTATTTGTTCTAGTGTACTTTGTATGCTTCTAGAATTTCTTTCTACATACATTCAAGGGATTCTCTTGAATAAGCTAGAGGGTTTTCATTATTTCTATAAAATGTAAAGCTCTTTACATTTTAGTTTGTTATCTCCATTGTTTTATAATAGCTCTCTGCATCTCATGGCCATGACCCTCATGAGATATTCTCTATGTATTCATTTCATCTTTTTCTGAATGTGGTGAACAAGAGATAACTTTGTTTATTTTTTGGAAGGAATGCAAAGACATTTCTTCTATGAAGGTTTTAGCCTCTCAAAATTCTTGTTCTTTTCATTTTTTGTACATTTCTTCTCATTATGTAGATAGAAGATGTGTTTTTAAAAAATTAGTGGCCACTATTTCTCTCTAAAAGAAAAGAAGAG